>JALPQI010012762.1:0-28159 GCA_025490895.1 Thaumatotibia leucotreta | reverse complement strand
GTTTTTTTTTGAGAAATTCGTGTTTTTTTTGAAAAAAGCGGGCAAAGATAGGGCATTTGACAGATACTTAAATAGATGACAGACAGACAGACAGCCATGACCAAGGAACAAACATTTGTGATAAATAAATACACAAATAATGCCCTCGCCGAGATTCGAACCCGGAACCTCCAGCTTTGTAGGCAGGGTCACTACCAACTAGGCTACGGAGGCTGACAAACACACATACACACACATAGTTTATATGACTAACTTTCGTAACACAATTGACGCGATCGTGAGTTTTGTTTTGATTTACTATGTAATTTTTTTTGTACCATTTCGTGCCTGAAACGTGTAACTGGCTGTGTGACTCAACTTCGTATAATGGCTTACGAGGTTGAGTCATAAAAATATATTTCTGTACAAAATATATACAATTCATATACAAGGTTGAGTTATACACCCTGGATATACCAAGTTGAGTCACACAACCATCGATTTACGAGTAAGTACAGTGCATTAATATATAGACACATTTGTGAGGGATCAGTATGGAGAAGTGTATATATATTAATGCCCTTGACTGTACCTACATGACTAGTTACCTACTCGTACTATAATCTAAAGTGAATAAAGTGATGGCATCTGGCAGCAAGGCTCGCCTCACGTAGTGCCTTCTGTCCGTCTACCAGACTCAGTTACAATGTCAGAACAGATGTTTTTTTTAATTCTCTCTTGCTTTGTGAATTTATGACCAGTGTTTTCAACCTTTATTTAGGTCCATGGACCATGGACACTGGTATGTATTTTTTACAATATTTCACGGAAATGATGACATTGCAGGTAGGTACAGGGTGTAAATTAAATACGGGCGCTGGGAATACAAATCTAAACGGCATCATAGGACATAATAATACGCGTTAGTACATTTAAACAAATTTTACCTAGACTTATAATAAAACAATATTTTTCAAAATAATGCCAGAAACGTAATGCAAAACACTCTCAAATTAAAAGCCATAGGTACATAATTATTGTTAGACATTTTGATTGATGATTACATTAAATATCGAAATAAATAAATAAATATCTTGGGACATCTTACACAAATCGACCTAGTCCCACGGTAAGCTCAATTAAGGCTTGTAATGTGGGTACCAGGCGACGATATATATAATAGATAGATACATATAAATACTTAAATACATAGACAGCCATGACCAAGGAACAAACATTTGTGATAAATAAATACACAAAGTATGCCCTCGGCAGGATTCGAAACCGAACCTCCAGCTTCGTAGGCAGGGTCACTACTAACTAGGCTACGGAGGCTGACATTTTGCATACTAATGCCTATTTATCAGCCTATTTAATTTGCACGGTAATAGTGTCTGTCTTATGTGACGTAAATATAGACTTGGTCATCCAGTAAATATTAGCCTTAATCAAATAAACACATTCCCATCATCTTCGAATACCCGGTTTGTTGATGATCTCATTCTTGAAAAGTTTTTAGTACATCTTTCCTTGTAGTAATGTTGTAAGAATTATTTTTAAAACAGCTTAGTCAATATCACCCGTCAACAATATGCTAATATTTGTTTAAGGAATACGTCAAATGGATCAAATTCTGTTCGTATTTTGTTTCTGACTACTCTGTCACTAATTTATTTTAGTCTTCCGTCAAAAAAACATCAAAAAACATCTAGTGTCGTGATGCATACAATGCTTTCATCACACTTGCCGACAAAAAAATAAGTTTTAAGACAAAATAATATTATATCACGTACTGACATTTTTATTACTCCCTAGGAAATTTCACGTTTCTATTACTCTCGATACGTATGCAAGCAATGGCGCGCTTAGACAGCAAGTGCGATGAAAAAATTAATACGATAGGGAAATAAAACAATTTAACCTTGATCTTAATCATGAAACTCCATTCCGTTACATTTTTGGATATTGTTTCGGACTTCTTGTAACAAGTCATCGAAAACAGAAAGAATACTTACACACGGAATATCACATTCACGAGATTCGTGAAAATTTATCACCAATAACTTAGAAGTTATTATTGTGAAAATAAGAACTACACTTTCGACGAGTTTAAAACTTATTGTCTACTTTGCCGTAACTCATAATATGACAAATTTATTATATAAGTTGAGCAGTTGAGTATGATGTGTTCACTGAATTAAACGATGATTTAATATGATGACTGTTGATATTATTTTTATTATGCATTTCAGGTTTATATTATTTTGGCACATTGGTGCCAAAATCATCATTTTTGGTATTGACCAAAAATGATGTTATTAACAACGCTAACCAACACATAGGAAGGTTTTTGTAATTTAGAACATTCCTAATAATAGTCAAATAGACTCGCACATTTCACATTGGCCGATGTGTGAAATCGGTAATAAATTAGGACACCCATTCCTTTATTAACTCACCTACTTGGTTCTGCACTGCGTGCGCATAAAAAAAACCTACGGTACTTACCATTTTTTTCTTAAACCTAATGCCTACGACATCGTTGTAAACACTCAGTGCATTTTAAGTAGACATAATATAAGTTCAGAAAACTATTTCCAGTTCTATGAACCCATTTCAGATTCTCTCACAATGATGTCTGGACGTTTTCAGTGAATTCCCTAGACAGCTTTACAAGCAGAGTTATAAGTTAGAGGCGAACACTTTAATATTGGAATTTTATTTAGGTAACGGTAGGTTGTACCTACCTAACTTACAATGTCAGCAATATAGGTTCACAATTTCTTAGAAGTCCGTGATAGTGTAATTAAAAGCCTGTTTACGTTATTTATTTAATAGCATGTTGTTATTCACAAATGCAGAGTGTTTAATTGAAATAATAATTATTTTCTACGTTTTCTAGTTAAGGGCTCCATTTACGATTGAATTGAGCTAATAACAGTTTAATATTCTTTCCAAATGGTTGAGTCACACTTATTTTGATAAAAAAAACGAATCCTGTGAGTACTATTGTGACGTATTTTTGTGAATGGGACTGATTAATTTCTCAAATTCGGTCCAAGAGCAAATTCCTCCTTCGCAAACTGATCTCAGAGGCTCTTCGTTTATGTAGACCATGACGTGATAGTCACTGGATTTCTTGAACGCACATCTACAATAAAAACAGGTTTATAATGAAAAGAGGGTCAAAATAACGTAGTATTCTTTGAAAGGTTAATTTGAAAGAACTTACTTGTTTAAAACCAGCACAAGATTCGCTGCAAGCGAATTGATTCTGCTAGTTCTCCAATTTCGATCTCGTTTTTTTTCAGTTGCGGTAATCGGCTTACTGTCTTTGAACCAACCAAGAGCTGTAAAAACCATATCCAACGCCTTCGACCGAATAAAATAAGCTGTAATTTTTCTGCCTTTCCCAGCTTTCGCTAATTGGAAACTGTCTAATAGATCTGCTAAAGGCGTTAGGCCGCTCATCTCTGGCTGTTGGTGCCCATAACCGTATTTGTAGTAATATGCTAAGTCTTCAATGTATTCTAAAACTTTAAGGTCCTCCGTCGTAAATAGGGCACACCAAGGACTGGCCTTGTTGTTTTGTCCCGACCATGTATAACGGCATAAATCATATAGAGCAGTTATGTTGTCCTCTGTAAGGCTATAATCGATGCCCAATCGCCTTTGGATTCTATCCTTCGCCTGATTAAGAAACAGAATATGTTTGCAATGAAATCGATAAATTAAGATACTTACGGCTATTACTTATGATTGTTAAAAACGTGTATATTTCACACTGAAATAAGATAACTACGTACCTATATATTTTGCAAGTAACACTTATTTTCTTTTAAACATAAATTATTGATTTTTCTTTTTCTTTGAATGCTATTAATAACACGTTTGTTTTAATTCAAATATGATATGAAAACAGAATGCTTAATTTCTACCGAGAAAAACTTTGATTTGGACGCAAGAAAATAAAGTTTTGATAGAAGAGACAAGAATATTGTAAAAGATCGTAGTTGGACTTACTGCTAAGTAGTCTGCGGAAATTTTATATTTGTTTGATTCCTTATCCAAAGTAGGATCTCCTTCAGCATACGCTTCTATCGCCTGAAATTGTTATGAAACACATTTAAATTCATTCACCCTATTGTCATATTTATCAATATTTTTTTAAGCACTTACGTCAATAAAATCTAATCCATTTTTAGAATCATCCACCAGCAAATTTGCATTTCCCAGCCCCATCAAAAAGGCTTTAGCACTTTCTTTGACCCATTGATTATGCGTAGGTCGAAATTTGTAACGATCTCCTAATTCTTTTAGTTGAGGATAAACCTTTTTCAATCTACTAGCAATTCCAAACAGTTCCTGTCGTCCCTCATCATGTAAAGCGTTCGTTTTATCAAACATGTCGTTGTCAATGGCCCAGTCTCGGAGATTGTCGATATCTTGAGCGCAAAGTGAACACCTGCCTTTTTCGTAACTTGAGACAACGAGGTCACGGATAGCGATAGCTGCCTTCATTCTTTCGGCTGATTTAGGATCAGGGTATGTTTTACCGTTGCGGAACATACCCCAGATACTGATGGGTTCACATTCTGTTAAATAATTGATTAAAATTAGTTCAAGTTGTGACTAGAAAATATGCCTTTGAATATTGAACCTGTCTTTCAGGGATCGGTTTTTCAGAAAAACCTCGCAATAGCCCAAAATTATAAAAAGCTTTATACTATTTATGTAGTACTAAATATTTTTGAATTACTCGATTAACTATGAGTTTATAAATCAAATAACAAAGAAAGAATCCGTCCTTTTGGTATGGACAAACCGGTATCCGATCCCTGCTGTCTTTTATTATGTTATTGTTATTTGTTCACCAATTAATAAAAACAACACAAATACTCATACAAATTACTCACTAAAAACAACAACTTCAACATTCACTGAAACTTTCTTAATCGAATAATTCAAATTGAATTTCTAGTATGCGTTTCTGTAGGTAAGATAAGACATCTTTGCGAAGTAGCCAATACACATTCAGAGATACCGTTTTTCATGCAGAGGACACGAAAATGTTTTTTCAAAGCTTGTAAATAGTATATTTACCTGGGATATTTATGACAGAATCTCTTATATCTCCTCGTACCGCATCGTAAGGAGTTTTGGTCGAAAAATATCTGTATGAACATGCCGTATTCCAATAACAAAACGAACATAACGCAACATTTACGAGTAGACAAAGAACTATTGACGTCAAACACAAATTCACTTCCTTCATGTCTTATTTAGAATAAATGTTTATTTTATAAGTATTACAACTATTAAAAGTTATTTATATAAAACACTTCAACCTCTGTTCAATGATGAACGAAGAATACCTAAGTTTAATTTGACATTTTATTATCCTTGCAAACTGGTTTGGCTTGAATCCTAATGAATCCTACTCTTAAAATATGCAGGTAAACTTTTATACATTTTGCAACCTGACCAGATTTGTTATTGCCCATATACTGTGGAACTAGTTCTAATATTAACCGAGTTATATTAATGAAAATAAGTTTAACTCATTTTTGGAAACGAAAGCAACATGATCTATATATACAGTGTGTTAACATGATGCAGGCTTTTATTTGAACCGAGGATTGAGATGCAGATTCTTAGCCAAACCATGTGCATTATTTGTTTAAAAAACCTAATTTTAAAAGTAATTAACTTTCTAAGAAAAGTTAATTGAGAAGCAATGTACTTCAAAATAAATCGTTAATTGGCACTTGACGATGACAGATCGCAGCCACTCGCAACGTTTGACAACTAAGCAGTACACGCGTTACATTGATCGTTCGACCGAACGACCGACCGACCGACGAAATTAAAATAATTGTTCAGTTAATTTAAATATTTGTCAACTCTTAATACTCGAAAACGATTGCCAGTAATGCGTATTATTACCCATTTTCGTAAAAGCCTAGGTCATGGTAACACACTGTATATCTCACACCCTAAGTAGATAAAACAGTATTAACTCAAAAAATATGTTTGTTTTTGTCACGACGAACTTTGTAGATCACGAGAAACCCTTACTAAAAATACATGAATTTTGAGTTAATACCATTTTTATTTAATGAAGTGCGTGATTATATTGTATGATTAATCTAATGACACGACGCAACATAATAATGAATACGTCATCGTCGAATAGTCGGTCTAAATGTTGATGGGCTCATTACCTAAATAATTTGGTACATTATATAATTATGGTGTATGATGCACCAAAGTATTTTACGTTGGTTTTATTTTTTAGATATTTTATCTAATTTATGGACATATTCATAATAATCAAGATTTTAAATGTTTCTATTTACAACTTTGACAATGGTATTTGCTACAAAGAGAAAAATGCATATTTGAACTAAAATGGACATGGTGATTTTTTATGATTAACGGGTAAACAAACGTGACGAAACAAGAATCTAGAGTATAGAAATGGAAAAATAAAACACTAATAATTGGCACAAATAGTTTATTACGCAACTATCATCACCATTGTTTCAATGAAGTACGCAGTAAATATAATATTTATTTCATAATTTTGACTTTACATAATAGGACACTTTTTACACATGTGGTTTTTCAGAGACTCTTTTCATTGATCACTGTAAACGTTGTTACGTCACTTTAGCAATTAGTGGCAATAAAATTGACAATTTTAACAAACATAAATTTTGTTTATAATTCATTTAAAGCAAATATAAATTTAACATAAATTGAATGACTTTACTAAGTAAAAATAGAGTTTCACGTAGTTTAGTTTCAAACAAAATACTAATTTACTTTGTCATAAGCGGCGACATATTTCTTCAAAAATTAATGTCGTTTTCCTAATACGACGCAATTTTATACTATTTCAAATGTCTTATTTACAATAATATACAGATAAATTATCAAATTCCTCTTCGTCACATAAAATCTAAATACAATATTGGCGTTTTGAAAATTCTATAACTAGCAACATCGAAAGGGTAGGTATTAGCTTTCGTATAATTCTTTTCCTATTATGGCAATTGCAATATTTATAATGGATATATTAACTTAATTAATAAAATTCACACCATACTTTATATTTTCGTTGAAAACGAAGTAAAAGAAAATATTGCTATTGATAACTTATTCATTTGTTTCATAAACTATGATGAATCCATACTGGTTTAAAGACTAAAAAGGATTTTATTGTTAATCAACCAATTTATTATGTATGACAATTAACCAAAATAATATTTATAAACACCTTCACTTTTATCACTGTTTATTGGGGTTCATTTTCTGGAATTCAGATATTTTATATTATTTTTTCATTCTTATATTTCTAAATACATGTTTCATTTACTCTCAATCTACTTTTTATATTCCATATTTTGCCTATTCTCATATCTAAGTATAGATAATAATAATAATTAATTATTAGAGAGAGAAATGCATAAGACTTCAAATATCACTAGATGACTCACATCCAATAGAATTTGTAAGTTAATTATTAACATAAAATTTGGTCCAACATTGCAATTATAACATTGGAGAGCAGTAATTCTCGATTTGAAAAAAGAACACTACAATTCGTAGAACATAATTTTGAATTTTGTAAAATGTATATTTTTTTATACAGGGTTACTTTTTCACCAGTACAATAAATCAACATACGTAATATCATAGTAGTCCAAAACACTATCTTGTTTTACTACCCCTATGGAACAAAACAACTAAAATACGAATGTTCGAACTTATCCGTAAATCTAACAAGAAATGTGGACGTATTACGTTTACGCATCTATCGACGTGCATAACTAGCAAAACGCTCGAACTGTCAACTGTTTGTTTAAAGGTGCTTTCAAACTAAAAGAGCATTCGCTGTTCTAGCCTCCCACTCTACGAAATTCGATCGGTACACAAAACGTGATTGGTTGATTTCGTAGAACGGGCGCTAGAACAGCGAATGCTCTTTTGGTTTAAACGCACCTTAAAATGTCGTCGCGTGCGGGCGCGGCGCGGCGAGATGGATCACCCCTTCGTCATACTGCACCGTTGACGCCTTGTAATTAGTGCGCCCATTATGTTACATTTGTATGAAGGATAAATTAGTAATTATTACCAAAAAACCATGTTGATGTTATTTGATAAATGTGATCTATTATCGATACCAATGATATGGTAAAATTTAATATACCGGTGAAAAAGTAACCCTGTATTGAAGTGTAAGGCTGAGCCACACCGGATGCGTGTGAAGCATGCGCGTTGTAGTATCGGAAATGTCATAATATATCGCACACCGCTTGCACATCACGCGCACGTGCACGCCACGCAACCGGTGTGCCATCTACTCGTAATATGACATTAACATATGCTACAACGCACACGAAGTGCTTGAATGTACAGTAGCTTGCAAGTAGTCTTAAAGTTGGCACCTCAAGAATACTTTTTATTTTAATACTTGTAAATACAGTAAGGTAAAGCATATGCTTAAAGTGCCAATATCTCGCAACAGCATAACTATCCGTCCCTTTTATATTAACACATTAGTAAAAGACGGGAAGTCTATCTCGCGCGGATACGAGTGTATGGGACACCAATCATGTGCTAAGAGGTAAGGAACTTTTTCCTTCGTATTTTTACGAATACGTCCGGAATTATCTTTCTGTCTCACTGTGAAACATTTATTTAGTTCATAATCCCAGCCATTTGTCAAAAGAACATTAAAAATATTTAAAAGTTTTGATTCAAATTTTGAATACAATTATAACATTAAATAAACGATCGTAGAAAATTGTGTCGTTTTCATCTGTTTTTGTAGTTAGAAGTGCCAACTTTCTGAAAAAAATCCCTTTCTGGGTTTTGTAATATATTTTACACGGGCGTTTATGATCGTAATTATTGAAAATGCTTATTTAATTTCTGGAATCCAGAGGGTGAAGTAAAAAATATCATTTATACAATGTACTCGTATCGTCACTGCTATAAATTATTTGAAAACCATGAGCTACCTACCTAATTATGTAATTTAATACCGGTTCAATTTCCTAGTGCACAAATTTAAGAACTATAGTAATATTGACAGAAGTATATGAACGAGGGTTTCATTTAAAATATCAAGTAACCATTAGATTTAAGGTATTCGTAAGTTTTATAACACATGCAATACTAACCAAATAGGATTAAGGACACAGTAAATGGACTCAATGTATTCTAAATATTGCTCATAGATATTATTATTATATCAAGTCTACTGAACACTTTGCATACTCTAATTTAACACATTCCTTTTGGATACATTGTACTCCCGAGTAGCACAGTAAATTACTCTGAGTTGGCCTGAAGAGCAAAATGTCACAATGTTAACATCGCAATTAACCATACTTGCCATCGCAAAAACCGGTTAAGGTTTGTATAAAATAACCGGTTATAACTGGTTGTCCATATTATGAAAAACTGTATCAAATTGACAGAAAGTCAATCAAATTCTGATGTATGTATATGTAGTCAGCGTCATATACTTTGTAACAGTCGACAAGTAGTTCGGTATAGCATGATATATTATTTTAGTATGGTGTACTAAATCCTTTGGTAACTCTCACCGCTGTACACTGTATTTAAGAGCGCTCGTACACCTGTAAGTTCTTACGTAAGTTATAGGAGCTATACTAAGGAATGAGAGGTGAATATGACTATCTCATTCCTTAGTAGAGCCCCGTCCCTCTAACTTACGTAAGAACTTACAGGTGTAAGGCTGGCCAAACGCTGACTGTACACCATATATGACGACAGTTATCAGGAGGTCAATGGATATACTGAAAAAGGAAAGTGTTAAATTACGCTGCCTGAGCTTGGACAAATACATTGCGAGTTTGTTAAGCAGGGCTAATGATAGATAGGTCAAATTGGTAACTTTTATAAAGAGAAAATCTAAACTAAACTCTAGGGTGCAAGTCTAGGAAGAAAGTGTTTTAATTCTTATATACTATCTACTAAAATATAGTTGGCAGTTTTGATTTCGTTACTTCAAACTTATTTTAATGTAATTGTTATATGATATATCTAAATGGCACACTTTTCAGTACAAGTAATGGTATACTGAACTTCCACGAAGTATAATTTACATTATTTACTAAAAAAAGATACCGTAAATAAAAATGTTTTTATAAGAAATAAATATTTATACGCTTGTATAATTATGATTTCCCTGTCAAAAATTATAACTAGGAACTTTATGAATTTGACGTATATCGCATATTACAAATCCATGATTTTAATTTCATATTCAAGTAAAATTCTAACTCGAGAAAACTTACAAGACATAGGTACATAATATGTACATAACTCTTTTTTTTCATCAATGAAACATACTAACTTGAAGAGTTTTTGAATAGAACATGCTTATGCCATGAAAATATGATAACGTGTATATTTATTTTATAAATGAAAATATCTACCGTTCACTAGGCTATAGAATAAAGCACTTTGAATTATCTGGTCACAGCTATAATTTAATATACTTACACTACATATACAATTATTCTTTATTCGAATTCATTTTAAACGTATATATTCCTACTAATCGCTTAAATTGATTTTCTGGACGTAAACATCTTTACCTACCGTATTTAGATTGTTTGAGGCGGATCAAAAATGTAAGAGGCGATAACGATAAAGTAAGGCAGCCTCTAACTTGACAGTCATACAAGGACACTGAAATGAACACCGATTGTCTAACGCCTGCCAGTTGGGTCCGCATCAAACAATTTAAAAAGGCACTAACAAAACAACTTAGATCGTTCTCGCTCCGTATCGAATGCTTTCACGCAATATTGACCGAATCAGAATGAGAATTCCTCAAACACTCGCCTCCCAAATTTGTTTCAGAAGTTCATGTGTAGATCTTTCATCCCGGGTCTTGTTTCGGATCTAAATTCGCCCGTCTCTCTTGCAATGCCGCTAGCAGGGCCTCTCTCACTTCTCGTTCTGAACTTCTCCATAATCTTATGAGTTCTTCCTCCGATAATTGTGAAAGTTCTGATCTTCCTCCGGTCGGGGACACTCTAGGATATGGTGGTGCTGGAGGCAGGTCTTGTTCTTCAGATACTAAAATTTCAACGCTAGCTCTTGAACGTGGCCCGTCAGATCTCAAATACCTTTCTGATTTCTCTGACCTCTCTGACCTCTCTGACACATCTTGATATGATCTTGTGGACGATCCCTCAGCTCGCCTAACCATCGGAGATGGTGTTCGTAACCGTGTATTTATATCAGGAGGAGAACTAGTTAAGCAGCTGACGTCACGACTCAGTCTTCTTCCAATGTTTAGACTTGTCCGCTCATAAATTGACCCTGAATCAGAACCTAACACTGAGTCAGTGCTAAATCTTCTAACATTAAGCCCGGCTAAACTACATCTTTTTCTTCGGCCTCGTGGAGAACGGAGTTGTCGTGGAGACCGACCCGGACGAGGTGAACGAGAGGGCACTTCAGGTGAAGGAGAAAGGAACTTCGACTCTGTCAACTCTTCTGACACTTCAGATGTTTCTATAGCCACGTGCTCTTTTATAGAATCCAACGATTGATCGCGCCCTTGTTGGACCCTGTAAATTAAATGATTAAACATTTGTGAAAAACATCTCACGAACACAAATATAATTTTCATTTGTGAATTCTACAAACCTTCTTATCTCTTGTATCATTTCAAAAAACTGCGCTTTACTCCGTCTTCTTCTACGCTGTTCGTGTTCCTTCTGAAACAAATGTGCTTCCTGTCGTTATCCATAATTTACGGCAAACTTCAAGAAAGTATTTGAATAAATGATTACCCTTTTAACACTTTTCTGGAAAAGTGACGTAAAGTGTCCCTGCCGTATAGTGTTCACAAGTTCTCGTGCGGCGTGATGGGGCGAAACAAGTTCCACGCAGTTAATAAATCTGTATAGTTTCTGTAAAAAAATACAATATTATACAAACAAATTTCAAATCAGGCTGGGGGTTAGTTAAATATTAGATCGGGGTTGATTAATTGACTTTAGACTAACGTATTGTATCTAATTTTAAATTTTTTCATTTCACTTTCACGTCAATTACGGAATTTATTACTAGGAGGTTTCTGAATTCATAAATGTATAAATTTATTAACATAATTATGTAAGGGACCGTACAACGCAACACAATTACTTTGCTTGAATAGAATAAAAGCAATCCACGTTCTCAATTTGCAACAGTTGAACATAACTCAGATTCAGAATTATTAAAGGCGGTGCAGACAAAGTAATTCAAGGAGATTATGGCCGTCTGCAGAGACAAGTACTCGTTCAGTGTTAAAAGCCGCAATGAGCTCGGCCGCGCGTAATCCAGCCAGAGTCGAGGCTTCTCGGAGTAGAGGGCACAGAGAGCCCTTCAAGCTAAACATTGTGCGCTGTTATTTGCTAAATTGTTCTTTACTGGATTTTGCGTAAGTGACCTGTATTGGATGCGTTAATCATATATCTAATTTGCGTTCCATAGAAACCATATTGGAAATATAAGTGATATTTTTACGTTAGTACGTGTAAGTCTTATTTGGACGTAATTTTTGTAAAACTTTTACAAGTATTTTGCAAAAAGCATATTCGGTAACCATTCGATTGAACTTTTGAAAATAATTTCAAAAGCACTAACTATTTCATATTGTTATATAATCGAAGTTATTAGAACTGAGAACTCAAATAAATTTCATCAGTTTTAGAAATAATAAATAAATAAGTCATGTGATGTTGGTACCTACCAAGCGACGATATACATAAGACAGCCACGACCAAGGAACAATTTATTTGTGATAAATAAATACACAAATATGCTCTCGCTGGGATTTGAACCCGTAACTTCCAGTTTAACTAAGTTGTACCTAAAATTATTTGAGTTTGGTGTTAAAACCAGCAATGTGTACACAGATAAATATACATACAAATGTGTCCTGAAGTAAAATGATAACATTATTAAAATTTTTACTTATTTTTCCAAGACTTATAAAATCCCTACGCATTTTTTGACAACGATACGTTTACGTTTTGTAACAAAATAAATTTCCTGGATTGTGGCCTCCTATTGCACACCTATTATATTCTTGACTTATCCTTAATATATTTGCTACAATACGCACATCCTTCCACCGCCGATCAATTTGTGAGCTGTCGTTAAATTCTTTTTAGGTTTGCGAGGAGTGTAATATTTTATAGACCGTTCCCACTAAACGGGATAAAGAGTGAGTAAACGTAAGATACATGTATCGCATCCATCACACGTTTTGTGCCAGTTTTATTTTATGGAAGCCTCTCTAGTGACCACTTTAGGCGTTCCTAGATAGTAAGATAAACATACATGTATCAATTTAAGAAAGAAAAATATCGCACTTTTTACAGGCAGTGCGATTTCGTTTGTCTGAAGAGATTTGTTTATATTATTATGATTAAACTTTGAATACATAAATTACAGGGCTGCATCATTAAGAAAATTAATATTATGGGACAATTGTACCTTAATGGACCTAGACAGTGTCAAGGTAAGCTCAATTATGGCCTGTGTTATGGGTACTCGATAATTATAATGTAAGTACATAAATGGAACTCTCGATAGATACTGGGTGAATAAGCAAGGCGTTCACATTATACAAAATGTATGGGAAAAGTTTTCGACTTTTGTAGCTGTAGTTTATTTCCTCGTACCTGTATATTCTTTTCTACAATTGATGGATGGTTTCTATTAACCGTTGCAGTAGGGAATCGGATAGCTACCCTCACTGAGTCCTTCTTGTACAATAACGTCTAATACCCATAACACGAACACTAGTTGAGATTACTGTGAGACTAACAAAATGAGGGACATCAAATGGGTAATATTATTGGGATGATATTATACAATTATTTACATACCTGGCTGAAAAACATAACGTTCCGACTCTTCCACACAGCATCTTTCGGTTGAAGCCGCAACACAGGTAGTGTATACTTGTAGAATAAATGCTCCAGGATCAATATAAGGAAGCCAACAATCATCCCCACCAACAGCAGGAGAAACACGCCCGCCACGGCCGCGACACCTACAAATAGAAGTTGTTGGATATTTAGGGCGAACAAATATTTTGTAAGCAGTCGTTTGTTTATACATAACTGTAGTGATTTGTAACAAGGGTTCTATCGATACCTTTGGGTTCAATTGGCGTAAAAGCCAAAATGCGACTTTACAGGAGAGAAAAAAACGATTTTTGAAATAGTTTTTGACGTATAACTTTTTGAGTAAGTAAATTACAAAAAAGTTATGTAAAGGAACTATGCTTAAAATTTCAGCATGAAAATGAATCAATTATCATCATTTACGTGCTACGTTAGGCTTAGGAAATAGTTTGGATTTACGCCCAAGAAATTTGGTCTTCATGGTAATTACGTTTAAAACAAATTGTCAAGAACATCTTTTTGTGATGTATCACCAATTTAATTAAAAGTTGAGTCAAATCTATGGTCGTAAATCGTTATATAAAGGAATCGTAGTATGTATTAACCATATATTTTTATGTTTTTTTGCTTTAATTCTCACCTATATTACAAATATTGAAATAATACGAAATAAACTTAGCGACTTAGCGATAAAGATTATACTTTAAAATTATAGGCCTATTGATAATAAGTTATTGAAAATTCAGTTTTTTAGTTCGTAATCAACTTTCATATATTTAAGATTATAAATATTACCATAGAGCGTATTTAAAATTTCCTACAAATCGAAGCTATACACGACAGTATCATTCTTCAATGTTGGTAAGTTTTGATGTACTTTATATCCTCTTGTATGTTGCTAGCTTTTCTTTAAGGTGATCTTCTAGTTTTTTTTTCTGTTTCGTTTAGATTCTCATCACGCTCAGCTTTAACACGTAATACGTATTTGTCTTTTTTGGTGTACGATACGAAATGTTGGATCCTATCCTAGTAAATATACTCCTAAACAAAGATTAATTAACAAAATTAGTAGGTATTGGAGCTCTGGCATTCTTTTAAATACAGACTGTATAGGTTCGATAATTATGTTTTTTAACTCTTGTGGCAAATATACTTTATTAGTCTTTGGGCGATTATAGTGTGATGTAACGGTCGGTAATTCATCTATATATTGCCTAGCGTTTGTAACATGTTTTTGTTTTCGTTAGTAGATGAAGTCAGATCGTCAATTTTAGAATAATTGGGAAGCAAATCCAGTCGATTCAGTGTGTCGGTTCCTTCATAGACGTTTTTTTGATGCTGAGTGTGCATTACAGTTAGGTAAGTATTTTCAGGATCAGGAACAGTAGCTGCGAGATCTATATTCATAGGTGAGATGTTAGTCGACTCAGAAAACAAGTGAGTATTAACACATTTAGTCAGATCAAGTCTTTAGCTATATTCTTGCATTTTACACAAACACAAACATTGATTAGTCACAGAAATCCGTATTTAATCACAATTATAAAATGCACGTTAGCAAAGATGTAAGTCACATACACGCTTCTCACGTCATGGCATAACTAGCATCAAGTGCTTGCCGGTTCAAAACAATAACAAACACTGATATCAGAGCGGCGGCGAGTAATTGAAACGCATGATAGAAGTTCATCTCAATTTTATCAGTATTAAATTATAAAGAGAGAAAGAGATAACTATATTTCCGAGTTTGTGTCGTAATCGTTCGGAATGCAGACAAAGATAGAAAAATCATAGACACTATAACCTCAAACAGTAACGTAAATGACACTAACTTGGTTTCGAAGCATCTTACAATTTGTTGGCGTACAAACCACGAATTTATTTCCATGGTTTATACGTCAATCCACTCGACCAGTTTTAGAGTTACACCCGGCTGACTATTCGCAATAACAATACTTAACTTTAAAATGCCGTGGCGTATAAACCGTTAATGGCATCACTGGTTTTAACGTCATGCGAAAAAAAACATTTAGGTATTTGCGTCAAACTTCATCAAAATGTTTAAACTTTTTGATTCTTACATCAGACTGTTCTCAATTTTGATGATATTTTTTGTGAAAAACCTGGGTCGTATAAACCAAAAAGTTGCGAATTTCGATGAATCTTATATACAGATCGATAGAGCTCAAAATTCTGAGCAAAACCATATATATAACTCATTTTGGCCAAAATGGCTTTTACGCCAATTGAACCCAAAGGTATCGCTATGGTATAGTCCTAGTGACGACGCTTTGGTACATTGTTAGCGGTAATTAATAGTCATTAGTTTAACAAGGAAGCAAAGTTGTTGTTAATTTATTGTGCTAATGTGATGGTTGATAGTCTTCCTTCATCTTCATCAAACATAACAATCTAAAAGTGTACGTCAGATCAAATAACAAATTAATGGTGACTGGTGAGTATGGTGGCGGATACGAGTAGAAGAAGGTTTTAAAAACGGAAAGTACCTAGATAAAATGTACAGTACTCATCATGAATTGATACTAAAAGATTGTTTGGAAGTCATGGTTTCTGAGATAGTGAAGTGACAAGTACCTAATTCAATATTTTTATGATGATGTAGTTATTTTAGTATCAGCATTAGTTTAATTTCATAAACTAGGTACGCTAGGTAATTACTAACTACAACAAATGTAAATTGAGATAATAATGTTATAAAGAAGAATGAAATTAATTGATTTGCTGTTTGCGGCATTGAAAATACAAAATAACTCAATAAGTGATAAAAATGCTAGGCGAAGATAGGTATCCTAGGCGAAGATACGGGGTTTTACGGTATCCTAAAGTGCAATGAAAGGTTCTCTTTCCAGACCAGATAAAATTAAGAGTTGTTTACAAAATGCTTTTTAATGCTGTCGAGTGTACAGACACAGCCGGGAATCTCTCGGGCCATCCTTCTGTGTAATAGACTTGTTTCCGATGTTCCGCGATGTATGGCTCCCATTACACAATCCATCAGATTGGCAATTTGTAAGATGTCCGATTGAGCGACTGTTAAACTTGATTGATTGCTTAATTTGCCTTTGGGTTTTTACGCTGGCTTAGTTAATCATGTCCATTTGTAAAAAAACGTCAATCTTCAATCATAATGTGAATCTATTTATTCAAGTATCATTGTAATGACAATGAATGACCAAAAGTAAGTATTTTTACAAGTAAGTATTTTTGACAGTAATTTGTTTCAAAACTAATGAAATTTTGTTATATCCCACCTATTGCTATTTAAGGTACTTACAACAATCTCAGTATGCTATGAACAATGTCTTAACTATTTGACCGAGAAACCATAATCACCTATATTAATGGGCTCAGGACAGGTTCAGTAAAGTTACTTTGGTTAGTTTGATACCTTTAATGTGCCTAACTAACTCAATAGATATTTATCTAACAATCAGAATTATAAGCCGTTATCTTATTCAGAAGCAAATAATCTGTCATATTTTTTGATTTACTTTTTGTAATAATCGTTGTGAGATTTGAAAGAAGTAGCTTTACAGATTTTAACACAAACAGATATATGAATACGATGATTCGATCATCTAGATTATATTTTCGAAATGATTTTTTGATTGAGTATTCGTAGCAGTCCCGGACAAAAGCGGTCGATGTGGGTCACAAAGTCGGCCAGCTAAGATTTTGTCGAATTGTAAATCTCCTCCTTTTTTGAAATAGGTTAAAAAAGGGCTTGAACCGGCCACGTATGCCCAAGACACGATGAACTCTGGATTTGCTGGAGCAAGCGCGTCTTAGAAAAAGTGGAGACCCAGGCTTGGCAGAAGAAATGAGGGCAGACTACCATTTCTACGGTCCGGCGGTGTAATAGAGATATCACTGATATCAGGGCCAGTTAGGACGAAGGAAACAGGCAACCTTTCTGATTGGAAAATAATGGAAAGGCATACGCCGTTTGCGTACGGTGGACAAACACACGTTGATGAAGAAAATAATAATAATAAGAAAAACCTGTTCATTATATTAATATAATTATAGCTGGGAAACATCTTCGTTGTTATTAAAAAACAGTGAACGCATTAATATGGTAAGTAAATAGACGAATAGTTACAAACAAATTCAGATTTTATTTCAAATGCCATACATTATTGGCCTTCTAAGCATTAATTGAATACTTATGAGGCTTTAGTATGGTAGAAAACATAATGTTAATAGTATTAAAGACTATTTTCTATTATTACGAAGGTTTGAGGATATTGGTCGAACTTCATCATTTCACCATCATCATCTTTACACTTTTCCCAAAGCTTAAAAGAGTAAAAGACATCTAACATTTATCTGGCAATAAATTATATTATTTTCTTGGTATATCAACATTAAACACAAAATGTAGGTACAACATTCCATTCCTCGATCCTAAATGCCTAGACTAGATGACTCAGCATTTTATAAATGTAGGTTTGAAGGAAACTAATCCAGACCCTAGACGCAGAGATTCCTTTCATTCCCCTCGTAAATATTTGTCGCCGTGCGGAAATAGAACCCACGACCCTTCCATTGATTGGCGAATATGTTCACCTTTCACACGGAGCGAATCGAAAGGTGCCTCGTTATTGAGTATTTTTTTACCAAAAAATAATTGAGTCTCTCCTACCTTTTTGGAATTTATTTAGGTACACTTTGTTGATATGGGTTGTCTCAAGTAGAAGTTATGTGTATATTATGATCTGTGTGGCTTATATTAACGGGATCTACACGTTGTGTACACTTACGTTTTAACTCTTAATTTGGCAAATTTCAAAAAATCGTCGTCAGAAAATTCTGTCTTAAAAAATACAAAAAGTGGGTTGAAGACTATGTTCATTGTGACATACATTGCCAAATTAAGGGTTAATTATCATGACGTTTTTGGTCGTCTATTCCCGTGGATACAGGCACCTGTCTGTCATCTGGTCTAATAAATATAAGTGTACTCGATTAAGTCTCGTTATTATTTAATCTTAACTTAAATTGGCATCAAAACAAATGACAACAGGTTATGAAAAGTTTTCTGGCAATTGTCACTGTTGCTAGAAAACATTTTAATCCAGAAACAAACACGAGTCGGCCTCAACTATGATATCATTGGATATCTTACTTTCATGCCACATAGAATTTATCAAATTCACTTCACGTCGAACAAAACGTTTCGACTGATATTACAATAGAGGTCCAGCAATATTTATCTACTTTTCAGAGATGTTCGAAATGTGTATCGAAAACGATAATTTTATTTAGCAAAAATAACATTTGATTTTAGCCCTGTGGTGACGGCAATAAGAATACATTTGTCGCCACCCCAACTCCACCTGCGGGTGTCGTAAGAGTCGACTAAGGGATTGAAGTGTCACTGACCATTATTTGATAAAAGATTGATGATGGGCAGCAGCGTCATTATGGTGGACACATTACTGCGATCGCCAATCCGCTTGCCCAGCGTGGCGATTATGGGTATTTTCCTCCTAATGCATTTATACGCATAGTTAATAGGAGAGGCCAGGTCCAGCAGTGGACTATCATAGGCTGATGTTGATGTTGAACATTTGATTTTACACAGAAATCTATTCTTCGAAAACAGTTACGTTTATGATGATCATAATGTGCGGTTTATGAACGCATCTTAGAATGTTAAATGATATTGGGGTACCTTAAGTAGATAAATTTTATTATTATTGTGTCAGTGTTAAGCCCTAAAGGTGACGGATGGAAAGAGATTCATCTAATCGCGACGAGAATACTAAGATGGATGTGTGGCGTGACGAGAATGGGTCTGAGAAGGAATTAATATAAAAACGGCCAAGACTATGTCGAGCCAGGCTTAGCGTAGGGTTCCGTGTTGTCACCGTCACCATACAGGACTTCAAATGAATGGCAATTATCAGATATATAGGAGCAGCTACGATGCTCAGAAATATCTAAACATGTGCTCTAAAGCATCTAAGTACTCTAATAGAGGATTGCTCAGATATTTGTGAGCAACCCTGGCCGGTCCGATATATTTGATGGCGATTGTATTATAAAATAAGTCGTATGTTCATGACAGAACCTACCGCCATTTAGAAGAACACGATTTTTACACGATAACTAGAAAACTTTTTATCCTATATAATCCAAAACGGTTTTCGTTAGTAATTTAAATAAACTACATACGTATTTTCTTAAACATTGTCCTTTTTGACCCTCTAACTACAGGGGCCCAGTTTGTCACGAAAACAGTTTTTGCACAAAAAATCATCCTGGTCATCATACACCGGGAATACACTAAATTTATGAGTTCTTACTAAGTAGGTATTAGGGCGCTATTACTAATTATTGTAAGAAATGAGAGTGATATTCATCTTTCATCTCTTAAAGTGCGTTTAAACCAAAAGAGCATTCGCTGTTCTAGCGCCCGTTCTAGGAAATCAACCAATCACATTTTGTGTCCCGATTGAATTTCCTAGAGTGGGAGTTTAGAACAGCGAATGCTCTTTTAGTTTGAACGTACCTTTACTATAGCTCCGTTCCTCACGATCTGTCGTTCGCTAAGCTATAGGAATGATTTCCCAGTTTATCGCCATGCATAAGAATATAGAGGGGAAACTAGGGGAAAACTTCTCGATACCGATCAAACTAGTTCCAACATGTTCGTGGTTATCGACAAGAAATGTTTTTGCCGGTGCCAACTTGTTCATCGTCTGTAGGTACAATATAAAATGGATCTGATTTTATTTAGATTTCTTTGTAATTTATAAAAAATGTAGGTAAAATTCAAATAACTACTTATCATAATACAATAGGTACTTTCTTAATCTTTCTTCGTTAATATATACATACAAGGTAAAAATCAATACGGGCGAAATTCTTTTAAGTGTCCAACATTTAGAAAACTTTTGGTTAGAAATTAAAATTGTATAGATTCCAAATATTCAGGCCTGCCATAGAATCCAACAAAATGCACATACATACTTTAAAATTTTCTATAGTTAATATCGTGCAACAGCATAAAATTGTCATGCCCCCTTAAACCTCCCTCCCTGTGGGTCTTATCAATTTTAGTGTAAGAACGAAAAGGACAAACAACACTTAGCGCCTGGCCTTGTTAAGTTAAGAGACCTTTATGAATGAGGTGTATGTATTTATCTTATTGTACTATTAGCTGCATCTATTTATATACTTAGCACATTTTCATTGAATTCAATCAATTCTCGGCCATGCACAAAAAATGCACAATTGCTAGTCATTTTGAGTACACCATTGTAATTAATTTAGTTATGCAACCTCGAAAAATGAAAATAATATCTTACTAATTGCGAACCTACCTACCCAGAGAGATGCCATGAATGAACGCTTAGACGTTTAAAAAGTTTTTAAAATTCAAAGAGATTGAAGGCAAATATCTTAATTGCCCAATTATACGTTTATAAACTGCCTATTTTGCAAACTGCAGCTGAAAGGAGATTTGGGGGACTTTACTTTAAACATGATTTAGTTTGGTATTTACAAAATAGATATAAGTATTCGTATACATAATGGACGCCGTGTGGTGACGGCAGTAAGAATACATTTGTCACCACCCCAACTCCTCCTGCGGGTGTCGTAAGAGTCGACTAAGGGATTGAAGTGTCACTGACCATTTTACAAGATTGATGATGGGCAGCAGCGTCATCATAGTGGACACATTACTGCGATCGCCAATCCGCTTGCCCAGCGTGGCGATTATGGGCGTTTACCTCCTAATGCGTCTATTCGCATAGTTAATAGGAGAGGCCTACGTCCAGCAGTGGACTAACATAGGCTGATGATGATGATGATGATACATAATAGATGTATTCAATTGATTCCCATTGAACGTTATGTAAAGTTTCTTCTGGAGGTATGACTTAAAATAGAGTCAATAAGAGACTTGTGATAAGTATCGTTTGTCCCTTTCCGTCTTATCCATATTTCTATAAGACGGACACAAACGATACTTGTCGGCTTGCTAAGTTAGGAGACGTTTATGAACAAAAGGGTAAAGAGCTAAAGAGGGTAAAGTCATAAAACCTAAAGTCAAAACCAAAATCACTGACAACAACACAAAATCTTCTTGGGCTCGTAAAATATCAACAATAAAATAGCCTTTAAGAAAACTTTTGCCATAAATCTACGGAACCACAAGCAGATTATTGAAATGCGAATAAACGAAAACACGGAGCAGTCACCGTTAACTAAGTATAATTTAGCCCCACCTTTCCTCCACGTCCCATTACGTTACTTGCACAGAATACAAAAAGCAGCCAAATTACTAACAACACGTTCGACCCATATTCATTTATTTTTATTTATTTCTTAGAATGAAGATGAATGATTGAATAGGTACGTAAGAATAATAATGAAATTTAAAAAGTATTAATTTTAGGAAATCAACAGCTTACTAAAAAAATAAGCGTTCATCAATAGTCTTATCAGTCTACCTGCGTAATCCATCAGATTTGCTGAATTTAGAAGACCGGGAACAATCTTTTTTATTGCATATTATAAAAACTTTATTGCAATGAAGCTGACAGCATTGGCAGGAATTAATATATGCTTTGAGGGTAGAAAATTGTTTGCTAGGTAAGACAAGTAAGGATATAGAATTTACGATCAGGTTAATCAGTCTGTGGCCATAAGGAGTGTTTTTTTATTGATTTCCTTAAATTATGTTGTATTTTATTGTTTGAACATGAAATTGAAACATCATTATTGTTTGAACATAATATGAACATATAATGAGTATCGAGCAGGACAATGTATCCTTTTGTCCGGGTGTGCCTGAAACGTTTTTGTCCTATGTCGATACATAGCCTAACTCGCATAAAGTCAAAAACTCTAATTACCTAATAATCATTATGTCCTCATCTATGTTGGACCGATTCGCATTAGGTACGAAACAGTTATTGGCTATATCGCTTTTGGTCTAAAACGCGTTTAGTCAACCTATACATTAGAATCAAACCTAAAAAGCTTTCGGACTAAAACTGTTTTGAGCTATATCGCTTTTGGTCTAAAACGCGTTTAGTCAACCTATACATTAGAATCAAACCTAAAAAGCTTTCGGACTAAAACTGTTTTGAGCTATATCGCTTTTGGTCTAAAACGCGTTTGGTCAACCTATACATTAGAATCAAACCTAAAAAGCTTTCGGACGAAATATCACTTCAAATTCAAGTGGCCAGCATATTATTTAACAAGATGATAAGTTTGTTACGATAACGCATACGAACTTCTTAATTTTTTTTTTTTTTTATGTTGGCTCAACAAAGTGGCTCAACTCCACCTGATCGTAAGTGAAAAGTAGAGCCCAAATCGCGGCGGCAACGAACAGGAGACAATCAGTAACCTGTTAGTTGCCACCGCCTTGCTGACCCGCATAATTTTGATGTTTAGGCAAAAGGCGAAAATGCCAGTTTAAGATATAGTCAAAAAGCGAATTAGTCAACTAATGTCGTAGTTGTAAATGTCACTAAAAATTGAAGTTGAGGCAAAACGCGAAAACACCAGATTGAAAGTAAGGCAATTTATCGCAATAGTCAAAAAGCGAATTAGCCAACCAACGTCATAGTCTTAATGCGACTTAAAATTGAAGTTTAGGCAAAACGCGATTTAGTCATAAAACGTTTAAGGCATTATTCAAAACAGGCAGTCTACCCGTTAGACAAAAAGCGAAATAGTCCGCAAACTATATAGTCGTAATGCCCCTGGAGATTGAAGTTTAGGCAAAACGCGACTTAGTCATAAAACTTCTTAGGCACACCCGGACAAAAGGCAATGTATAACAGTAATGGGGATTTCGACGCATATCTGTTGCCCATAAATTATGCCGTTTTCTGTTACCACTTTCCAAGCCAAACAGGAGATAAGCACGGTGTGAGTGAGCGATTCTTTTTTCAACGATAAATCCCATGTTTAATCTTTTAGGTCGCCTGGCGGTCCCCCCCCCCACCCCTCGGGGTCGGATTAACGCGGGGTGGCGATAAATTCTAATGAAATTTCCGGCAGAGACGAGCCATCTGACTGCGTGGATGTAACGAACACGCATTAAAATAGTGATATACGATACCATTCCTAACTAGGCCATATAATTCGCGACTCATACAAGTACTAACATGTTTTCGTTTAATATAAATAGAATACGGAACTTAATTGGAAACTTACCAAGCGGTTTTGGCTGGATTCCATAGTCTTGGCTCAATTTAAAACATGGTAATCCACCGTACCACTTATCAGTTAATATATCCATGTACCCGTTCGTTGAATACTTGGCGATAGCTGCTGATATACTTTTCTGAAACAATAAAAATATTTGTTTAAAAAAGAGTTCAGTTGGCTTAGAAAATTTGTATACTGGGAATACAACTGGGTTTTTGTTGCTTTCTCGGCCAAGTGGCAAGTATGAAAACACGAAAAAAATACTGAACCATTTCTGTCGTGAATTGAAACAAAAACTGTACGATCCGTTGATTTATCTCGTGGTACATGGTAAACCGGTAAACCTCGGAGGTATATTGAACGATGTCAAGATAAAATGACGTATAATCGGCTAAGCCAGCGACACGACACCCGCTATCGATCACACCATTAGCAGTCCGCTTGCGTCATCTATCAATCTTTCATCCGAAAGTCTTTTTCACGAGTCGTTCTGGCGTTTATGTAGAACACTTTATATGACTGCGATACCTTATTATATGTACGTAAGTTAGCGGAATAGCCAGAGACAATGTCTGTCAAGTCTTCTTAATCACCAACGTGAATTCAAGCAGCAAAAGAAAAAGGTGGAGTATTTTTCTGCTGTTCGTAATCATGCGAGTTTAACACAATAAAATTTAATCATCAAAAATATAAAAGTATGCTCGAAACTACTACTCGTGTATTCATTAAGTAGCTGGCACGGCGATCGCTTCAGGATTGATCCCGCCCCCTCCAGCGACCCGGGGGCTTATGGAACTGATACAAATGAGGCGCTCACGACGTAATCACGTGTAATTTCCTGTGCTCCTTGGAATAAATACGTAACAATAGCGCTTAGAGCTAAAATTCTTCACTTCACGTGTTTTAGGCCAAGAGGTATTTCACGTGTGAAGTAGACAGGGTATCCCTTAACTTGCTCATTTTGGCAACTTATGACACAATACGAGTATACCATTTATTGTTTACTTAGAATTTACTATGTCTATGTACATGAACTAAATTAAAGGAAACTAAATAGAGCTTAAAATAGTTACCTTACCTGTAAAGGAAATCCCTTGGTCATTCCAATTGCATATGTGTCTTCAATGAAAGCATGGTCTCCAACCCGCTGCAGCTTGCACCCGTGATCAGTAGCGCGGTAGTAGTCTAAAACAGGAGTATCTGCTATCAAAAGGTCCAACGTTCGATTCCTGAAATGCACAAACACCATATAAGACAGTAGCATCAAATTATACAATAATCATTAATATACCTAAGCAAGCTTAACATTATTATGGGCCGTGAAAAATAAATACTGTGGCCTTCCTCATAAACACGGAGTGCGAAAATAAAACCCGGGTGAAACCCTAAAACTCGAAAAGGAAAATAAAACAAACCCAACGTAACGATGCGGGAATTACAGAAAAATTAGCCCAATCCTATTAAGAATGAGGTGCTATTTTGCCTTTCTGCGTGTCATTTAAACGAAGTTATAATAATTAGTGAAATGTTTATTCCCGTAGAATCTAACATTTTTGTGACGCTTTGATATATAATATTGCTATGATCTGCTAATTGTTCAAATACTGATACAATCGCTAAATCAAAAATGGCAGGAACCTACTTAATCACATACCTACAATGACGCTGTGATAAATTCACAGAACACTGGACCAGAAATTTTTACGATCTCATAAAACACCAGCTTCTTATTTTTTCAAATACAAGCGATTTAACCATATTTATGTGTTCACGTCCTCTTGTATGCTACCGTGAGAAATTTTAGATAAACGTTACCTAGTTCGTTTATATTGTCTCTTTTTTTAATTTAACGAGCTAGTAACTAAAAACTGGGCTTCCAACATTTTACGGTAAAATAGGTATTATGAATGTAACTGGCATTTAGTTAATTTCAAATACTTTTCCTACCTCAATCGTTGTATGCCTTCTTCGATGTTCTGGAGCGCGTAGCCTTTCATTCTTTGTGCGAATTGCGGATTCCCTCTTTGAACATAATACTCGGATATAGACGATTTCGCGGTACCAACCCGCAAGGAAAGCCACTAAAACAATCATTTACATTTTTATATTACCGAAATAGAACTTATACATTTGAATTTAATACATTAATTTAATACATACGTTATTGCGTCCTTGATAGTCATCGACAGCATTGTGAAAAAATAATCCTGCTATGAGAGCGGCAATATTAGCAGTATAACTGGCAACGAATATCACAGAAAAGCCTCCCCAGACATTTATAAGAAACTTGTTAGGCCAACTCTTAGGAGCTTTAAATGCTACCAAATGCCCACATAAAAGACCCCACATCACCCATAGAGCGCTAGAAAGGCTAAAGTTCTTTGACCTCTGTCTGCCCCAAGGATTTAAGCCAAATGGTGACAGCCATTCGTATATAGCAACCGCTAGGGCGGTAACATTAAGGGAAACAAATATGGTGATCCACAGTTCAGTTGAAAACGGTAACAGAAATGCTAATAGGGGTATATCGGCCTTCTGATTTGGAGCCGCTAAGAGTGATATGCCACTATAAAAGTAAGGTTGACTAAAGTCAATCACTTCCGCGCGTGCCGCAGACACGCTGAGTGCCGCGAAAGACATGTGGGCGGATCCGGATACTAAATCTCCGACAATTCCATTCCATTTCTGATTCTCTTCATTTATATTATCATCATAATTCAACTCACTGTATTGATCTTTACTGTTCGCTTTGAAGCCATTCCGAAACTGGGCTCGATAATTAAGATGCTCCGGTATTGTAAACATGGGTTCATCATTGAAAAAATTGGTATACTCATGTAGTTTATTAAATGATCTGACTAGCTTACGAGCTCCATACAATCCATCTTCGACTAGATATAAATGAAAATCAAATTCCAATTCCTGGGCAATATTTTCTAACAAATCCATCGCTAGCCCGTAGCAACAGTGAGTAGCCATTTTTGGAAGATTTGTGGGTTTGGGTGTAGGAAAGAAAAAATCGGTAGGTTGATGGTCATCGTCCTCCCTTTCTAAGTCGTTAAAAGCAAGGGTTAGGTTGTCTTTGTCGGATGTTTGCGGTCGATGGCAGGGAAGTCCTCTTAGGCATTGACCGTCTTCATCTAGCTCTCCTTCCATGACGAATGGAGGTGCTAATGCGGTGACGATACGGTATATGGTACGTGCGCCAGAGGACTGGCCGTGGGCAACTAGGCGACCTCCGGGCCACACGATGGTATGAAGCCTCACCATACGCCCGTGAATGTGGCCCACTTCCCTCCAAACATTACCGCCTGTTGTTCCTGGCACCAAGTTGAAAAAAGTAAATGAGGACGTCAATGCGGGCTCAGGGCGCTCCGTGCCTCCTGCAAGTGCCGCTGCTGATGCAATCCGGGTTTCTCTGTGGGCAAATATAAATATTTTTAATTATTTGCTTCACACATTTCAAACAGTCAATTTTTAACAGACTTTAGAAAAAGAGGTGGTTCTCAGTTCAACAGAATACATATCTTTTTGTATGTGTGTTTTTCTATATCTCCATATTTGTACCTATTACTGATTTACAAATTTTTTTTTAATCAAACGGGTACAACCCCTTATAATCCCATTGCCACAAGTCTGACGGTAGGATCTTGGAGAAATCGTTTTTTTTTTGGGCGGTTTTTATAGACAATTTATGAATTCTTGATGAACTATGATCATATTTTACTATCATTGTGTGACCAAAATGCAGTTTCGAGAAAACCTCTTAGATTTAGCCACTGCTAGTTAGCCCTAACTGGCAAACAAGTCTGAAGTTTACAACTTCGCAAATTCTATGTAACTTAGCTTTTAGTAACGTTTAGGCAAACGAGTTTAAAACCAGTCTCAATGTTTGTCTCTTACATTGTTATTCCAGTATTAGCATTATTTTACGAGATATAATAAATCTGATAACTTTCTCTTACGATTAAAATGTAAACAAAAAGCCCCCAAGCGTTCAATTTCGTTATATCCAAAATAAA
>JALPQI010012761.1:0-46462 GCA_025490895.1 Thaumatotibia leucotreta | reverse complement strand
ACACAACCGGCTTAGCGGAAAACCATACGTGCGAGAGGGAGTACCCATATCGGCATCCCGCTCCAACTCATGGATTCGCTCGCCGCTGGTCGCCTTAGACCAATGTCGTGGCCGGATCTTTAGACCAATGTCGTGGCCGGACCTTTAAGATCTAGTTATAAAATGAATTTAATAAAATGCGAACCATCCACCTTCATCCGGCGGCTTCTCATCAGAAGTTGTACTTGCTGCAGATGAATCCAGTCCTAGTGAATCCCCATCCGTTTTCCCGTCGTCTGCAAATCAAAATAGTACATTACGACACAAGTGTGAAAAACATGTAATTCGAAACGAGTGGCGGTGTTACGAATTTCGTCTTTGCACGTGTCTTGTACGACGTTTTTTAGTACAGATGGCCCTCCGAAATTTTGGAGCTGACGTAAAATGACCCACTTCTCGCACTAGAGCCCAAAAAAGGCACCATCTGTACTAAATAGTTTTTATTGAAATTGAGATGTTTTGTAAAATAATGTATCATTATTGATCAGACTTTTAAATGAGGACTTTAGGTACTTACCCCTTTCTTCATAACATAAACGTTTCCTAATTCAACATGCCGCTAAATATTGTTTGTCTCTCTCGGTCTTACCAATATGTCTATAAGGGTGAAGGGGACAAACAATATTTAGAGGCTTGCTATGTTAAGAGGGGGTTAGGCTCTTATGTCCTTATATGGGCAGTGATTTTCAACTTTTCTTACTTTTGTAGGTACTCTCGTTTTTTATCGCATGTTTTTGATCGTACTTACTGAACATCACAATTACTGGTATAAATTTCATATTTCTTGTTGCACTTGTATATTTACAGCTCATTTTGGTTACTTTAACCATGGATTTTTACAAGTAAATAACTACCTTATCTAAGCAACATCATTATTGATGAGAACGATAGTAAAATTAGTAAATGTGGTGGCATTGAATTGAAATCAAAAATGCATTTTATGATAAGTTACGTCGATAATTATTTGTCCAAATAAATTACTTAATGTAATTATCTGCGTAATCCCGAATCCAGGTATATTTACGAAACATTACAAATATTTGTTCCTTGGTCATGGTTGTATATGTATTTAAGTATCTATATGTATCTATCTATTATATACATCGTCGCCTAGTGTCCACATCACAAGCCTTAATTTAGCTTACCGTGGGACTAGGTTGATTTGTGTAAGATGTCCCAATATATTTATTTATTTATTACAGTCTCGAAACATGGTCAGAAACACGCCATTAAAATATTTTTGAATAATATATAAAAATCGCACTTAATAGTAGTTCTCCTGAAGAAGATGACGTTGATCTTCGAGCCTTCAGGACACCTGCTCTTCTCGCGTTGATCTTACTCTTGCCCTTTTTTATCTCATCTGTTTTCTCTTCAATCGCATTTTTGACCGCCGCATTTTTAACAACCGCATTTTTGACAATCGCATTTTTGACAACCGCATTTTCGGCTACCGCATTTACCCCGACCGCAGTTACGGTACTGGTTGTTGTGGCGATTTGAACGTCGCTGGTTTCTGTCAGATGTGTTGGAATGGGAAAGATGGATGCTAGTGTGGCGTGCACTTGTAAAGAAATATTTAAAGTTAGTTAAATATAAAAATTGTGGCAATCTTTGGGGGAGGCCTATGTTCAGCAGTGGACTTCTTTCGGATGACATGATGATGATGATGATGAAATATAAAAAAGGTTATGTGATGTTTATAGACATACTTATATTATACGCCTAAAGGAAATATCATTCAGGCAATTTTATGCCCCAATGTCTGAAAGGCTGGGTATTATCATTTCCATTGTGTGTAAGTCAATACAGATGACTGTAGTTAAAATAAATTATTTAACATTATGCAAGACATAATATACGAAGAAAATATTACCAAGATGTAGATTGCAGTACCTAATTTTGGTACAGAACTTCTATTTAATAAATTGAAAAGAACTTAAAAAGTAAGTTAAGAGTAGGTCATTTGGCAGTACTCAAACGTGACGTCACTTTTGAGTATTTCATATAAAATTCCATAGTGGTGATCGTTTTGACAGTAAGAATACATTTAACACCACCCCAACTCTTCCCATGGACGTCGTAAGAGTCGACTAAGGCATAGAAGTGTCACTAACCAATCATTTATTATGGATTGATGATGGGCAGCAGAGTCATCATAATGGACACATTACTGCAATTGCCAATCCGTGGCGATTATGGGCATTAACTCCTGACGCGTTCACGCATACCTACGTCCAGCAGTGGACTGAGATAGGCTGATGATGTATTATTTTTTTACACACTTCGGTATCGTAATAATTAAGGACCAGTATCCTCTGAATAACCTGTTTTCTGATAGATTGTATTCATGCTAACAAAAATATGAAAATCTTAGTTTTGAAATGGAATTAATCTTGGTGCTCATATGATGAAATGAAGTAAATTTAAAGACCTATTCAACGATGTAACTCTTAGCTGTGTAGACTTTGGGACAAAGCTGGTCATCGTCCTTATTTTTTTGTAAAATATGTATAAAACTTTAGGCGTGATCTTTCTATGACAGTTATTCAAAGGACCATGCGTCAAAATGGTCCTGAATTCAACAGCATTGAGAGTTATGTCAATAAACAGGTCTTAAAATCTACTTTATTTCATTATATGGGCACAAAGTCAAATACCATTGCAGAACTAAGATATTTGTATTTTAGTCGTGGTGAGTACGAGCTACGATAAATTTATTCAGAGTTTATTTGATTTTGGGGGGTAGGTATTGAGCAAACCTAATTAAAAAATTAAGGTAGGAATGTCGATATTTCCATTAATTATGTTCGTTCGGTGTCATTTTTTTTTGAATGTCGTGTTTTACTTATCATCATAATTATGAAAACATGGCAATAGAAGGACGCCGTTCGGTTTTGCAACAGCGGCGATATATTTTAGAAGAAAACTTACCTGATTTAAATATGAATATCTCAGTTCTGCAATTGAATTCGGCTTTGTGCTCATATAATGAAATAAAGTAGATTTAAAGACCTATTTAATGACTTAAGTTTCTGCTCTGTTGGTTTCAGGACCAGGCTCCATACAAAATTGCCCATGGTCCTTTGTTATATTATATTATATATCAGATACAACACGACGCAAATAAATAAATAAACATTAATAAATAGATAATTAATTCAATAGATTAATAAATATTAATATAAAACGGCTCACCAATCGCCAGCAGCGCGACGCAACGCATATGCATGTCGCAATGCACTTCGATGCACTTCCACGGTCGTTTGTGGCGGGTCGTAAATACGCGAAAATACTTTTATGGAGTCAATACTTGTTGTTTACGACAAATTGCTGCTGCGTGCCTGCACATATGCAACCAATATTATTCAGTGTTTTAAGAGAATGAATTATGAACTTTACATTGAAAAACAAACAAAATATATTTTTTCAGTACAGTTAATTTTTACGTTTTAGTCCAAGTAGTTCATTTTTTGACAGGTCGCAACTTCGGAGAGCCATCTGTATTGAAACACGTCGTGCGATACACGTGCGCATAGGAAATTTGTAACTCGTGTTGATTTGAAACATTCCCTTGTTTCGTATTTTAATTTATTGCTACTCTTTTCAAACTTAATTTTTTTCGCACTTGTATCTGATAATAATCGACAATATCTCAAACAAAACACTTAGATACCTGCTAAACAGCCATTCTTTAAGTTTTATTTTAAACTTTCAGGCAAATTGTTAATAACATTATACCCTCGACTTCAGGAACCCTAATTACGTAACTGTTGCATAAACTATTGCTTTAAATACCTTCGTTTTGTCACATTATTAATGCCCAAATTTTTGCCATTACATTAATGTAAGTATCTATATTTACAAAAACTTGTGCCACGTAGAACTACTTATAGAAGTATTGTGTACCTATTCAAATGCGTTTGATAGAAATTGGAATCCAAATTTGACATAACAAGCCAAAGCATGTTTGGCATGAATAAACAACTATTAAAGGTATATTCCCTACTACCCCATAACACAAATCTCTTGTCACGTCTCTCTAATAACCGGACGCAAGTCTATCAGCCTTGTTAGCAACGCTTGTTCTATCAACATCGTCATTGACCGTTAGTAGACCTTATCTCTTATCTGTAAGGGTTAGATTGAATCAATCTGTAGATGCTCTTGTTGAGATTCGAGATGATTAACCCTGACTGGCCGTAGATCTTATGTCTTTGCGGTAAGGTTCAGAATTGGTCAGTTGGTGTAGACGATGAATTCACTTGCGGACTTGAGATTCTGATCAAGTAGTATGAATATGTGAGATTGATTTCTTGCTAAGTTACTTCTTAGTTGATTGCTTACTCTTAATAACACAATTAGTAGCCAGATTTCTGCCTGCAAGATAGTGCCGCAAGTTTTGATAGAGTTTCTGACATTTGCAAGTTTTGCAACTCACTCCTACCCATAGTTGCGTCTCATTTTTTATCATCAGCTTTATCTATTATTGAAGTCACTTATATTATGTGTGATTGTTTTATGTTTTATTTAATAGTGTATTGTTTTTGTTCCAGGTAATTGATTCGTGCTGGTGATTCTTGTAAAGAGAATTCGTAAGTGTAGTTTCTCAATGAATCTTATTCAGCAACTTACGCAAAGGTAAATAATATGGTACAGATGAGCGATCAAGAAATGTAGATATTTAATTATGAAGGATTTGTACGATATGCAGAATCGTCATCAGAAATATCGAAGCGGCCATGGTGCTCAAAAATATCTGAGCATACATTCTAGAGGCCTGCTCAGATGTTTAAAAGCAACCTGGACTCCTTCGATATATCTGCTGGCAAATATACACTCTGCCAAACCTAGGTCACTTTGGAACCAAAATGAAAACTGGTTTGAAATTATCTTACAATCTGATTGATAACATTATCTGACATGGTTCCTCATGTCCTTGGGTTCCAATTGATAATTTTAGGAAAAGGAAGATTATCTCTGAAACAGATCAAGGTCCCTTGGTTGGGTAATTATGTAGTTTATCCTCGCAAGGCTACATACTATTTTCTATAAATCTTATTTTGAACATGACGTCTTTGTTAGGAATAGTGGTGAATATCGTTTGTAAAATCAATCAAACAAAGAAGATGCGACTTTATTAAGTTTGCGCAAAGGTTGGAATTGAATTTAAGTGCAGTGTACATTGTAATGTACATTGGGCCATACGAGGTTAAGAATTATGACAGTAAAATAAAATAAAACAAATAGTGTATTGCTCCGAACTATATAATTGCAAATATGAAATAAATAAAAGTGTTCGTTCGGTTTGCTTCACACTTTTAAAACTATTTATTCGTGTCCGTCTTCATAGCGTGGTCCGAGTCCTAAGCTGTAAATACCTGAAAAACAATAAAAATAAGGGTTTACTTATTGTAGGTAAATAATTTAATTAGTGTTAGTGTTGGAGCTTTTTCAATTTTAGGGACCCAATTAGCATGAAATAAATAAAAAAAAACTATAATTTTTGTAACGACGATTAAACACTAAATATCAATTAAAAGTCTGTTTTGGTGTTTTATAAACTATACGCGATATTATAATATAAAAACGCCGATCAAGCTTAAATTCCTAAAGATATATAATAAAACTGTTACGCTAATGCGGATAGAATAGATAAAAACAACGCTGCGTGCTAATGGAAGACCATAGCTTTGAAGAAATAATTTCTATAGTTACTGATAGTGATAGAAAATAACAAAATGTCACCGGTATTCAAAAGTTAATACACGATTTATCAATGATGTGATGCCACTGAATATGATTTTCTTCATAATGCCCTATTGAACAATCAATTGGACATATAATTCACTTGTATTATTTAATGTAAGGTGCGTTGGGGTAAAATGAAACACTTTTCTGATTGAATAAAGATAGAAAGTCAACCTTCTGCTAGTAGAAGGAAAAGGTAGCATTTTGTCTTACCCCATTCAACTAACTGTTTCATCTTACCGTACCTTAAGACAAAATTCATAATAGTAGTAGTAAATGTATACCTCACTTACTATAATAATTGGTTTCTAAGATGTCATCTATATATCAGGTTCACCTAAAACAGTAAAATTAAAATGTTATTCGTTAACTTTGTATCTTCAAAACATAAAAACTACATTCAATAGAAAAAATGTATACAGTGTGTGGCCTTTAACACGGGAGAAAAATGAAATGAGTGACTCCTTAGACTATCGGCAATAATCCTGTAAAGGTCCCGGTGTTTCAAAGTGGTTAAGTTCGGAGATATTTTCATTCAAAGCTATGGACCTTTAGTACTGTATCTTGGCATCCCGATGTCGTAGCTTGTCAGTCACAAGACATCTTGATAGTATACCAGGTACGAAGTCATAACAATAATTTTGTTTTTATTTTACACTAATTTGTTACGGTTTTCAAAAAATATTTGTTAATTTTTCAATGATTCAAAAATGATAAGTTATTGATAACTTTTAATTCAAGTAAATGAACCCATAATAATGAAAAATACATGAACAAAAAATTACAAAAAAAAGTTTTTTTTTTAATTACAATATGTGGAAATGATTGTTGATCAGCTTATTAATGCACCGTTTAAATTTTCACCCCGGTTGTAGGCCACACACTGTAGATTAATCAAATTATTGCAGACCATCAATAAAAAAAAGAGAGTAGGTAAATTGGTACAATTTGAAAATTTCTCATGCTAATAACGCTATAAATCACATTTCCAAATGATTTGAAAGATGACAATCAGAACTAAAGTATAAGTAGTCAGGCTAATTTACAAAAGATTTCATCCGAAACATTCCGTCAATCCAAATCCCTCTCTCAAGAAACTTAAACTTAAACTAGCGACTGAGCAATTCTTTCGTCGACAGACGTCGGTCTGAAAAATTCTAATACTTATAAGCCCGGATTCAAGGGAAGTTTGATTAAATAGAATTTGCATGAGACCCGCACACCATCTGGTCTTGTAATATATTTTTAATTTATGTCCCAAAAGTTGTCAGGGCACGCCAAGGGATTAGGGATATACGCTTGTTAAGAATTATGCCCGGAGCTTGCAAACAATTTCTTTGGATGTTTCGTATTGTAAAACGCGTGGATAATTTGTTTCGGATACCTTTGAGTGTGTTTTTTTCGAGAGGAAGTATTCCTTTGTGCGATACTCACCTGCTTTTATGGCGGATGCCTGAGCCTGGGCCTGTGCCTGCGCGGAGTCTGCGAAATTATTTTGTTTACGTTACTTGCACAGAAAAAAAAGAGTATTGCTTTTAAAAACGATTACAGCGTATAATTAATTAAGTCTACAACATATTAGATCCATTTAAGGGTGTATTCTGATTATGAAAAATAGACGAAATACATTTTTACTGAATTATTTTTCTAACCATATTTTCCAAAAGTTGGGAAAGATCATGACTATGTTTTTTAGATACTTTCTTAATCAAATTATGCACTAATTGTACTGGATCTTAACAACCTTCCAGTTATTGTGATTGCATATTTAAGTACTAACTAACTCCCTTTATTTATTCAGATTGACTTGTAACATAATCCAGTGTCTTACAGTAGACACTGGATTATGTTTTGATTAAGAAGGTAAATAAAAATTCATACGTATGAATTCCCTAGTTCCAAAAAAAACATCTATTTATAGAATTGACGTAACGATAAAAAAAAATCTAAATACTGAATGGAATTTAAGCTTAAGTCCATATTAAATTACCTCCATCAGCGTTGGCAATTGCCTGAGCGTCAGATTGGTCGTTGGTCCTCAAAGGACGACCACCGGGGTAGAAGTACGACGGGCTTTGCTGGGATGGAAACATCATCTGCTGAGCCATCGCGTTAGCGTCTGCTTGCGCTGATCCTCGATCGACATCAGCTTGAGCCTGAGCTTGAGCTTGAGCTTGAGAATTGTAGTTACTTAATTGACCATCTTGTGGTCTCATTGGCCCATAATTCCATTGATTATAGCCTGGCTGTTGTTGGTTAATATCGAACCCTGAATTGCTCTGAGCCATGGAATCTGCTTGGGCTTGAGCGTCCCCTTGGGCCAGGGCATCAGACTGAGCTTGCGCATTTCCACCATATCCTTGTGCTTGTGCATTGCTATAAGCTTGGGCACTTCCACCGCCATAGGGAAAACCAGATCCAGGGAAACCTTGGTTGCCAGGGAAGCCTTGGCTGCTAGGGAAGCCTTGGTTGCCAGGGAATTGGTTGCTGGTGATGAGTTGATTATCGCCCGGGAATGGGAAACCTTGGTTGTTACCAGGGAACGTTGGGCCGTTCACGGGGAAGGCTTGGCCAGGGAAGAGTTGATTGTTACCGGGGAAAAGTTGATTGTTACCAGGGAAGAGTTGATTATTCCCGGGGAAGCCTTGGTTGGCCCAATTGTCTTGCTGGTATCCAGTAGGGGTGTAACCAGGATTGTAATTTGGGAAGCGGTTGCTGTTCGCTGAAGCTTCAGCTAGGGCGTTTGTCAGCGCTTGGTTTCCTTGAGCTTGGGCTATTGCCTGTGCCTGTGCCTGGGCCGCGCTATCTTGGCCTGGGAGGTACGGGTACTGGTTGATATAGTTTTTCTTCATGGCCTCGGCGGCGGAGATAGCCTGTGCTGCGGCTTGAGATGCTGCGTCAGCTTGAGCGATAGAATTGGCGGTGCCTCCTCCTATGACGTCCGCGTTGGCGTTGGAGCTCGCGTGGGCGGATCCTGTTTATATAAATTCATGTCAAATTAAGTATTCGAAGAATTTTAGCCACTCTAGAACCGTGTCAAAATTACAAGTAGTAAGGTTTCTTACGATGTGATTTACAGCTTCACTTTGACATTGTTCCTGAGTGGCCCAGGGTCGGATTGGTTTACTGAACAGTAAATATATTCATAAACGTCCCTTAACTTAGGAAGTTGCTAAGTATTCCTTGTCTCTTTCGGTCTTATCAATAAGTAGCGAAAGGGAAAAACAATACTCAGCGGCTTGCTAAGTTAGGAGACGATTATGTATAAGAGGGGTATTCGTTTTACTTTACCTGGTTGATATCCACCGGGAATGTAAGCTGGAAATAAAAAAATGGAGCCTTAAAAATCATGTACGGTTAAATAAACATCATCTTTTATTTCCAAGGCACTAAGTACGTATTCATAATATATTACAAAATTTATTCAGACCGATTTGCGTAGTAACTATTAATATTTCCACCCTAAAATTATCCCTTCTCTGTTTCAATACTTTATCGCTTTTGGACACTATCTTGTTTACATACACATTTTAAAATACTATTAATTTAATTTTAGATTCAAACCAGTGTCTACCCAAAATTCGGCTTGGCATTAGCAACAAAATAAAACCAGCGTTTTGCTTTACCAACGTGATGCCTAAAACGTTCGAAATGGCAGACAAAAGTACAAAGCCACGAAATAGCTGCAGGGGGCAAATTCGATAAGTGGGTGGAAGCAATACAGTTCGGCCTCTGGTCAATCATGCCGGTTGTTGGCGATTGATTGCCGCAAATACCCCACCTCCCCTATTATTACCTACCCCTTATTGCGTTTGGGGATGGGTCTAATAAAAACTTGATTTTACGCCACGGATACCTTTACAGGACACCTTTATTGACGTGTTATTATGTGGGCTTGGAGATTGGATGTTGTTTTTGGTGAAACTTTTGATATTGTCAGCATTTTTCTACAGAGATCTATTTATTTACTTAGTAGCAATAAATGCAGTGAAGAGTGAACATAATGCTACGATTTCTTGTACAAACTACCTAAGCTACAAAGAGCTCATAGATATTGATATTAGCTTAAAGCAGTAACTTGAACAAATAGTACAATATGAAGAAAACATTTCAAAAATTGTTCGATTTTAATTGAAAATTCACGAATTTTATTATAAAGGCAAAGTTGAAAATTTTCAGATGTAACTGAAATTTTTTGATTGACTTCAGTAATTAAGAAAGTATTAAAACTGCTTTCTTCTTTATTTTACGAATTCTTGCTCTGTAAACCTTACTCGAAACGTAAATAAAAAACAAACACGCTTTTAGAAAAGATCTCACAAGTGTAGTTCAATGGTTGCACCGCAAAGTGTGTCAAGGGCGAGCTATTGAAGACAGAGCATTCAGCAGCACTGTGTAGTTTTCAAGCTATTTCTATACCTTTTCAAGCTATTCAAATGTTGTTAAGAAAAGTGAAATGTGCAAGGACATTACTAAAGAATGAAAATTAAAAAAAAATGCGAAATTGATGATGATGACTGTAGAAGCTTTTTTATTTCAGTTTAAATTCTATAACCTCTCTAAACTTAGGACGGTAAGTATAGTTTGTGTCTCTCAGTTTCAGAGATGTTACTATGTAGTTACTAGCCTTGTTCTACTAAGAAGATAAATCTTGTTGTGAACAGAAATTATGATTTATCTCATCGAGGATCTAAATATTTTTTTTCGTATAAACTTAGAAAATTTATACATTATAACGATGGCAAAATAATCACTTTTTAATTAATTACGAGTATAGAAATTATAAATGCTGCAGACTGTTAATGATCCCGAAAGCATTTATGGCAGATTCACAATGGATTGTACCATCCCAAACCGACCATCAAAATTATCGTTAAAAAGTAAAAGTTTATGATCGAGCAGGAGAGGGCAGATTGGCACACGTCTCTCTTGTTGTTAAAGAGCACATAAAAACCTTTCGGCTTTGAGGTGATACAATAAATGTTGAAAAAAGGATAAACTGCGTAATTTGTTTTAACTAAGTTTTGGACTGATACTGTGACGTTTTATGAAACTCGTATTGCATAATTCTGGGGTTGTATACGCGTTATTTTAGATACTTGTTCAATTCAGCGCATACTTACAGTCTTCACGCGAAATCCCTAAGAAAGAAAACGTAATTTCAGCTACGTAAATACCCAATGTGCAATCTATGAGACAATCCAAAAGTGTTGCACATGCAGTGTTGCAGTTTTTAGTCTTTTATTTTTTCTCGTCTGGGTTAATGTTAATGCTGAGTGTTATTTTGTACAATGTACTATACATTACCGACCCCACGTAGGTGGGATAAGGGAAGGAAGAAGAAGAAGAAGAAGAGTACTATACATTGGGCGGCATGAGGTTGTAAATACTTACGTGGGTAGTACGGCGGTTGGTTCGTCACCGGGTATACAGGGTACTGGGTCACCGGGTATACGGGCGGGAACTGCGTGACTGGATTGTATGGTACTGGGCAGAAGAGAGAATTTTAATTAAAATATAATACCGATAAACATGATTTTTCAGAATATTCAAACGAAAACTTAGTATACAGGGTGTAAGTCTAATACGGACGAAGCTCTTAACGGGTGTTAGTTTACGACATAATAAGTACATTCAAATAACTTTTAGTTAAAATTAGAGCAGCATAATTTTCCATACAAAATAATTCGGCGCGCAATGTAGAGCAACATACGCGAGTTAAACACTCGTTGACAGCTAATTTCAAAAGCAGATGACATAACTGCCATATCAACAATAACAAATGTTCGTACCTACATTGCTGCTCCGATAATCTTAAAAAAATTGTGTGGGGTCATAATTAAGAGTAACTTTAAAAAACCTTGTAATCCATGATTACACTAATGAATCCCATGCCTGGTTAAATTGATCGCCCGTATTAGACTTACACACTGTATTTCTGTCCATTGCAAATATATTTTATTTTGCGGACAAATAATAACAATTATTCAAGCAAATGCAATTACTCTAGTACCTAATTTAATGTATTTCTATGCCGGGAGTACATTATAGAAGATGCATTTCTGGTAAAATAATCTTTACCCACTTGCTGTTTTAGTGCGGTGAATATGATAATGATTCGAAAATTATTTATGGTCTTTTGTATATTGATCTTGTTAAGAATTTGTTGGACTATCAAGATATTGCAAGTGAATTGCACGCATTGGCAGTTAAATTAAATAGATAAAACTAAGTAAGTGGGTATATGTATAATGATGATAATTATGTTCAAGTAGATTGTTACACACATTTTTATACTGTGATACATACAAGTTATAATATACGATCAATCTTATGCAAGTTAAAAAATACGTACCAATTGTATCTGGAGGAATTATACCTGAAAAAGAATAAAATTTAATAACAGAATCTCAACCACACGACACATGTGAATGATGTAAAAGACCTGGTTCATAAAGTCTCGGAGAACATTCTCATAAAAAGTATAATACTTTCAGGTTTATTTTTTAGCAAGGCAAATTACCTGTCTACGTCTCGTAATCGTATCATTTGTTAAATCTACATCGATTGTAGGAAAACATGAGTTGACTAGTTTTAAATTAAAGAATCGCATATCAGCACTCAACAATGAACGGGAAATGGAGAAATCTAATAACTTCGCTCTTCTCATAGTAGAAAATAGTTTCGTGCATTAACGCATGCAAGCATCGAAATCCATATTTGACCTTACCGGCTATTTCATTGATTCTAATCGTGATGTAATCTTAACCAAAGGAAAGGTTATGGATGGTCACTACCTGGCACTAGATCTCTAATCATGAAATAATGGAGAATTATCTGATAACCCTTTAGAAATAGACAGAGAAATTACTGTAGAAATAGAAAAACAACTTTAAAGAATAACGATTATACAAACGATACATACAGCACTCGGCTTTAGTGTAGCAATTGACTTGCACATTAACGAGGCCAGAGATTGCTGCCTCAATGCAGATACACTCGAGGCACGGGTCCCAAGGGTGCTGGAACACCTGATTGGGGGTGAAGGGACGGCACGATGGGTCTGCAGGAATGAAAAATGACATTGTTAGTATGTTTTAAAAGAGTGTTTTCATGATTTAAAAACCTGTTTGGGATTAATAGTAATTTAAATGACCATGTTAGTTTAAAATATTGACAAAAGAACAGTAATTGAGTTGACATTGAGAGTAAGAACATTAACCGTGACATTGTGTCAAACTTTCGTTTTTATAGATTACATACATAGTACTATGAGTGAATTATTAAAGTGTGTCATTATTAAAGGCATCATTATTCTTATTCGTTCTAATTAATAGCTTAAAAATCAAAATTGTAATGATAATGACCATAAAAAGCACTTACGCGGTGACGGTCCTGGTAGCGGATCAACGTGAGGTTCTGTAACATGAAATATAAAGAAATATTAAATCATGAGGCATAACAATGTAAAAATTAATCTGAAAGATTCACCGTGTCGTTTAAATACTTTCATGTTGTTTCGCTTCAATCAATGTTCTCTGATTTAGATTCGATTAAATATTACTATTCATCGCAACAATACATTGCATACATCCCTTGTTTTACAAAGATATAACCTGTAACTTTGATTTTGGACTGCTACTAGCAATATTAATACAACGAAAGCTACAAAACATGACACTCGCATATTATTATGTTTCATACTGAGATTATGTCCATTATACCCGTAATTGAGTTCTTCATTCTGTATGACACGAATAGTGTCCGATTTCCTTGCATTATAGTATTATACTTAATATACTACTTTTTATTGTCTTTGTTTTATTGAATGTTTGGTATTCTAAATTATAACATTTTAATTTTTCTACCGACGGCTTTGATTTATGCAGTTGGTTATTATATCTTGCCGGAGTTGGTCAGCCGCTGATGTTTATATATTCCACTCTTCTCTTCAAGGAACTTTCGAAGTTTTCGTTTTTACTATTATTTGTCTGAAGGTACTTACTTACATAGATATTACTGGTAATTATTAGTGGCTTCTAATGATTCACGATTTTCAATGGGTTATATAGTTTGATAACTTTGTCATCCTCCGTAGCCTAAGTTGGTAGTGACCCTGCCTACGAAGCTAAACATTCCGGGTTTAGTGATGGCTATCTATGTATTTACTGGTAAGTAAAATCTATTATATTTATCATCGTTTGGTACCCACATCACAAGACTTAATTGAACTCAGGTAGCAAGATCGGTTTGTGTAAAGGTGCGTTCAAACCAAAAGAGCATTCGCTGTTCTATCGCCCGTTCTACGAAATCAACCAATCACGTTTTGTGTAACGATCGATCGAATTTCGTAGAGTGGGGGGTTAGAATAGCGAATGCTCTTTTGGTTTGAACGCACCTTAAGATTTTCCAAGATATTTTATTTCTAACTTACTTGGCCTCTGAGTTATTGGAGGTGTCGGTGGCGCTAATGTTGTTATGGGCGGGAATTCTGAAACATTTGAAATCGTTAATGATATTTAATTGTACTAAAATATAATTCACATTGCAAACATGGTCATTTTGTAAAAAATTGTCAGCATCAAAGTTGAATGTATAGCAGAGTAGAGATATAACTAATATAATTACTATAACCGATGTAACAAAAATGGTTATGATCTGTTCAAATATCGTATTCTGGTTTGGAAAAGGAGAAAATTACATTTGACGTTAATTTAAAAAAAAATCCTACCCCTTTTCAATGAAAATACAATTTCAATGAAAATGGTCCCTTAAACAAAATACAGTATATTGGCCAAAATGGGTCTTTCTGACAGCATAGACTGTAGAATGTGTGGCGAAGAAGAAGAGACAATGAAACACTTGATGTGCGAATGTCATGCCCTCGCCAGACAAAGGATGAAAGACTTCGGAACTAGTTATGTATCTAGAACCGAAGGAGGTCAAAACGCTACCGCTAGGGTCCATCCTCAAACATATTGAGTTGATAGAACAATCTCTGGGGTAGGCGTAACAGGGGGCAATTACACAAACGATCCCAATGGGTCGAAGTGTATCCGTAAGAGCCCCGCAAATAAGATAAGATAAGATAAGATACTCCTTTTCAATGAAAATACAATTTCAATGAAAATGGTCCCTTAAACAAAATACACTATATATTAAACAACATAGTTTCAAAACATCATGTCCAACACCAATGTATTAATGTTGACATGTGCAGCTATTACATAGATCTAGAAATGATTATAGTTGCTTTTGACTACTTTAGAGTACTATTAAGGGGGAAAACGGTCAAACTGTGTTGGAGATGATTTACAAGATCACCTTACTTACCTTACTTTATAGTGTAGCTTGATCAAACGAATAATTGTGCGCCATTGGCAACGATAACTGAGACTGTAAACTTAAGCTATAAAGACAGATTGTACAAGAACATACCACAGCTTGGATCAGGGTAGCAGTCGATGGTAGTCTCGGCGAAACTTGTTCCTTCGCATTTGCAGAGGTAGCACGAGAACTGAGGGTGGGGGAACCAGATGTCGCGGGGAAAGTACTGACAGACAGGAACTGTGGAAATTAAACAGAAAATGAAATCCAGGACAGTATTGCATTAATTTATTATGCTCTTGAAGCAAAAGCTTGAGAATGAATTAAACGACAATGCTCTGGTGTTAATCTTATCCGTACTTACACATTTAAGAAAAAATTATAGCAAGTTAATTGTGCAGATGTTATACATGGGTATAACATCTGCACAATTCTCGGTTTATCAAGATTGTAGACATCAGTATATCATTGGTGTTTGTCGCCCAAGCAAGCATTAATGGACTTGTACCCGTTTTTGAGGGAGAATTACTTTCAATTACATAAGTCACAGTGGTAACTTGTGTTGGCTCATGACTTATCAATAATGTTTAAGTTTTTCTATTATTATTTGCTGTTCCCGAATAAAGAAATTACAAAATAAACTTACATGGATTCACTGGTCCGACAGGTGGTCTTGCTGCAACATTTATCAACAATATATTAAGAGACTATCACACTTTAGCGATTCGAAAGAGATTTTTATTCAATACAAAAATTGCTCGCAAATCGTCAGCTCGACAATGCTGTAAATTTATTTATTATTGTGTCTTATTCATGTAAGGAACAATGATGAAATAATCTCAGTAATCCAAAAATGGTTTACAAATAATCTTTTTTTTGCATTGTTAGGGCCTAAACTTCAATTTAATAATGCTTAGACCCTAACAAGGAAACTAACGATTTAAGATGATTGTATTACTTTTTTGACCTAAATAAGTGTATGTCTTAACATTTAAGTACTCGTAATAAAAGAAACTGCTATAATCTAGATAATTACGGGGTTCTACTACTGGTAATCTATGCACGATTTGGCCAAAATTATAAGAGGTACCAAAATTACAAAATATATTAACTTTCATTTACAAAACATATTGATACTTGCGTTTTTCTGTAGTCGGCGTAACTGAAAAAAAAAAACAAGAAAATAGATAGTTATATTTTCTTAATTTTAAATTAACATTTTTATTTCACCTATTAATGGTCAGTGTATCGATCATTGTCCAATCAAAATCAAATTAGTTAATGATCGTCGTAGTACGTCATAACGTTCCACTTTAACCTTTAATTCGACTTTTAATACTGGACATGGTCTTTGACGCACTTTATGTTTTTAGTTCGAATCGGAATTATAAACACTATTGAGTGCCAAGTAGGCTTGAATATACGATGATCCCGTTTCTGTCGAATTAAAGGTTAAACAGCGACATCTGTTGGGAATAAAAGGAAATCAACACTCACTGCACTTGGGGTTGTGTTTGCATTTGACCTCTGGCTTTTGGGGTATGCCGAAGATGTCCATGGAGACCTCGCAGATGCAGATCTGGCAGGGGTCCATCGGGTTGTCGTACCACTGGTTGGTGGGCAGTGGGTCACATTTGGCTGTGACAAGATATCATTTTACCAGAATGTTTTACTTTATAGTTAATTTGTCAAAAATATGATACTATACTTAATTGAAACTGACAGTGTTTACTTTTATAGTTATGATACTGTTGATTCACTGATTACATGGTGAAACGATGACTCTCCGGAAACATTAGCATTCTTAGGACCTCTGGATCTCTAGAGCGTTGCTGAACTTTTGAAATTAAAAGGACTCTCCACACTTTATTGACAGTGAAAGGGCTAGTAAACCCAATATTGGATGAGGTCCCCCGTAGGTTACATATTGCAACACTAGCGGTCTTACTTATCAAGTCCATATATTTGTGATGTTTTTGTCCGTTAAATATCGGGCTAGAAGCCTAACCTTGAATTATGCTTGTGGATTTTATGGCAACACTTAAGACGCTTTTCTCAAAAGCTTGTAACTTGTAATACAAGTGGAAGTCACTTTTTAACACCATTAAAGGTGGATCCACACTTGTAACAATACGACGGACCGGACTACGTGACATTGCAACAGAACATGTTACGCTCAATGTGGACGCTCCGTGATCGTGCTGACACGGTTACACACCGTGTACGATGAAATGTCACAAGTGTAGACGCACGTTGGCGAACCAGACTGCGTGGCATGACATCGGTACAAGAGTCGGTCGTTGGTTGTCATTTACCGACTACCTAGTAACTCAACATGTCGTCTGCAGAAGCATCTGCTATCGCGGAAGTTTATAGTTATGCGTGCATTCCGTGAATGATGGACTACCGAGGCGGCGGCGAGGTGCGGGCGGGGGACGTACCGCCGGACAGGTCACGACGTGATCCATTCCTAGCCCATGGCTGTGTCTGTGTCATCTGGCGTACTTGTACGCGTGTCATAAATGCAAATGTGGACGTGTCGTGGTCACGTCACAGGTCGGGGAAAATAGCGAACATGCTTTGAAGAAAACCGACTCGAGATGGAGCGGCCCTAACACGTGACTTCGATGCGTGACAGTACACAGACCAGCGTCCACACTAGGCCCGGTTAGTAGATCGTAACTCCATACATTGTCCTGCAGACTGGTCATACATGGTCTGTGTCAAAACAGTTCTTTGAGTGTTCGGAATGGATTGTGTCGTACTGCAACTTGTAACAAATTGTTCGCGTACAAAATACGTCCACATTAACGGTACTGACACGTGTTACTGTTACGGTCACGGAATAATGTTCGGCAAAATGTCACAAGTGTGGACCCACCTTTATAAGATCAGGGGTCCGTTTCTCGAACCGAAATTATCAAGGACTTCCGCTTTTATTACAAGTTACAAGCTTTCGAGAAATGGGCCTATGGTCTAATAAGGTTGTGCTTAAGCATATCCCTAGAATTTTTTGGAAGTTCCATGCACTTTGACTACTGCTAATACTGGCTTGAATATTTACAATTAGCATATCCTTAATTCTAGTATAATTTTGAAGGCGTTACGTGTTGGTGGTGGTGGTGGTGGTGGTGGCGGTGGCGGGGGAGTTGTCGAGGGTGGCAGTGGGTTGTCACAATCGGTGCAGCTGCCGCACACAGGCTCAAGCTGCATGTTGAACCGTTGCACGCACACGCAAACATTGCAGTTGCCGTACATGTCCCGGTAGTTCAGGATCTGGTCTGGCCTTTGGCATTCTGGAAAGATAATATAGGTTAACATCGATTTATTACTGTCAAACTGAATGAGGCCTATTAATTAAGTAGCTAAGATTTCGAGAGTTTCTAAGATGGCAGCAGAGCAATTCTTAAAAAGCTTTTACATTTGGATGACGTCTTCGATACTGTTAAAATCTGGTAGGCTGCTAGAGTCAACCATAGCTGCTGAGCTGGATCCGCAGCATTCCCCAAAATATCCCATAATGTTTGTATGAAACATTACCTTTTTGTTAACAAAAATGTATAAGAATTTGGCTGCGACCATATATAATATGGACGTCTAACGCCAGATCTAAAATGCCCCCAGAAACTATTCTTCAATTGTGCCAAGATGGGCAGGACATAGCGTTTTTCTTAACACCACGCATATTTCGGTGCAACATCTTTGACAAATGTTTATAGAATAAAGCCAATCAAAACTTTGATAGACCAATCACAACTATTTTTAAATGGCGGTTTAAGTTTTTATCGGTTGACATTGAAATTCGTTGCCGTGATGCACTGAAGAGGGTGTGACATTTGTCAACTAAAATTCAGGACCGTTTTCGAAAGGCAATTTAGTATGGCGTTCGGCTTCCATGTTTTATTTGTTCGTAGGAATCTGGTTACAAAAAAGGAAAAATCCATACAAACTTCCTAGAACACTTTGGGATGCGTGGTGGATTTTTCTCAGCATTATTGACTACCAGCCTAGCAATACCAATTTTTATCAATATCGAAGACAAGATCCAAATGAACAATTGTTTTGAGAAATGCTGAGCATATTATTTGCAATACGTACGGCCAAATGGCGGCATAGGAGGCTGAGGTGGCCTGTACGGTGACGGTGTTGTCCAATAATGTCCCACAGCTGAAATCATAACAAATATTTTACAAGATTATTTCAGTATAGGTTAGAATAATAATTATACCGCCAACTCGCGTCAACATCAGGTCTACAGCCAGTATCTCGTCTCGAATAACAAATATAAAATTTATTTGTCATCAGGACAATTAAAGATAGGGATATTAGGTATAGCCACGCAATTGGCACGTTTATCCCTTAATAGGGCACAACAAGTTTGTGCCCTGTTCAAAATTATTTATCAATTGCAGCCGATGAACAATGGTATTGTCGCAAAACTTTCGGCTTTCCTTTAGTACATACGAAGTCAATGTCATATTTACGTACTGTAAATGTATTAAACCTTAACAGTCGATTGCTACAGTACCTACTTTTTGTAGCAATTGGCATATTTAAGGCATTTTCTATAAGCACTTCTACAGTCGCCATTAGAAATATTGAAGCGTCTGGAGCCTTCAAAAATATCTGAACACGCCTTTATTGGTCATAACGATAGAAGCGTGTTCAGATATTTTTGAGCACTCCGGACGGTACGATGTATCTGATAGCGACTGTAATGGCCTGGCCACGACATTGGTCTAAGCATACGTGCGAAAGGGAGTTCCAATATCGGCATCTCGCTCCAGCTCATGGATTCGTTCGCCGCCGGTGCCTTAGATCAATGTCGTGGCTAGGCTATAAAACAATATTTCTCGCAATGTGCTCGTAGTTTTTCTGATACACCAAAGTTATATGGAAGGGATACTTTACATTGCGCTAACGCATTTGCGTTCGCCTGAGCTGACGATACCCTGTCATTTTCGAGTTTGTCGTCCAGTTCCTGTATTAGGCCGGTTCTGCTTCCTCGGTCTAAAAAAATACAAAGTCTCACCTCCATACCAAAGAACTTCAAGAATGGAAAGTCCAATTTGCATAAGTTTTATTAACTTACCTTTGGCATACAAGGTAGACCCCAAATGTATGAAAACGTCATATAAACATTTTTTACCTCGTGTACGGAGGGTTAAGGACAATTGAAAGAATACTCTGTATACAACAATTATCTGATCCGAGTAAGGTAAGGTAGAAGCGGGGCGTAAATAATTTGGTAAACATTAGTATGCGACTTATCTATTAAAGGAGATATAAAACGCAATCTATGTGGTCTATTTTTAACTATGCAGCCAATTTCAATGATGTATAATAAAACAATTTTAATATCATATTGGAAATTACAACGTCATCTGATGGATTTTAATAATTTGCGGATAAAATAAGCAAAAGTATAAGATTGAGTATGGCACAAGTTATTACTGCATAAATATAAAAATACGATACTGTATGTAATCACTATAACATTCATACTACTTCCCGTTAAGCTAATGTATAAATTGTTCATGAGTATCAATTAATCGCAAACAGCGCGATAAGTATGAAAATTTGTATGGTATTTTTTAATCTTCCACTGTTACTAATAACTACTAAACACCTTATTTAGCAAGAGTTATGCTATGTATAGAAGTTTCACTTATTTTATTATTATTTTGTTTAACACTACTTTCAACGTCAATCCAGAAAGTTAGATTGTTGACTATTTAAGTTTTTATACTAACATGGTCCTGAAAATTATCAGTATGATTCAAAGCGGATTATGGCATTGTATTTAAATAATCCGTGTCAAATCATACCAGTTAATAGATTATTGATAATTCTGATTTGGACTATTCAGAAGACTAAAATCACACGATCAATATAAGAATCCAAACCAACCTGATTTGTCTACGAATTGTTGAGTGGAATAATCCACAGCAACCAGGAGGACCAGAAGTCCAAGACTTCTGAAGACTCCTCGAGCCATCTTTGCCAGACACAAGGAACACAATGCTCAAAATATCCTCCTACGTCTATTTAAAGGCCGCTTCTCTGTGGAAATCGATTAGACCATGTCATGTTTTGAATTTACAATCACTCGCATATAATTTGATTCGATTTAGCTTACCGATTCGCTATAAATGTCGATTATTTGATTGATTAAGTAGTACGCGCGTTTGTGGAATGAAACAGATTTTGATTCCCACTAGATTTTATTATAAGAGGTGTGCTTAGTCTATTTTTACAATGCTCAACTTAAAACTAGGTTGCCGGGTTTCGTTGTTGTAGATTGATCCCTGGTTGTCGTTTGTTGTTTAGTTTCCATCTCTGGTTGCTCCTGGTAAAAAAAAAAACAAACGAGTCATAAAAGTGAATTGGTTCGGTCACATTATCTGTTATCGCTTTCGTCATGTATATTTTAAGTTTGAACGGCTTATACGCAATCGGTTAAGATATTATACAAATATTGTAGGTATAGACTGCATTTCTGTTTCATATGTTACTTTGCCAACGTTCACGCCCTTACCAAGTACAGGATCGAATTATGGAGGCATGCAGCTGGCTAGTAGCATGTTTTCGATTTTAAAAAACGGTTTATTAGAGTTATAACACCATACCACTACCATAGCAAGGATCAGCCATATTTAAAGGCTTAGGCAAGTTTCATTTTGCTGATACAAATAGCGGTACCTATAAAATAGGTAGGAATCCTAGGCGGGAAGATGGATGCAGTATGATCATAAACTGGGCAGTGTCTTGTGTAGTTTAAACAGCAAAATCCACGTATGCTATTGGTGCCTTCTGTATACAAAAGACGAACAATACGTATAACGGAAGCTACCTGTCTTTATAGCACAACCTACGAGTATGGCTAGAAGAGCAGTGTTTAATGACGTTTGTATATGGAAATGATGTTGTAATTTTTTCTTTGTATAAAAATTACAACATCATTTGATTTAAAAAGATTAGGAACTAAATAATTAATTGAACAATGTGTACCTTGGTGTGTGGTGTGTGTTTTTGTGTATTATTTGTATTCACCTGTAATGGTAAATAAATGTTATGATTATGTTTTCAAATTGATCTCATTAGTGTGCAGAGTAGCACATCTAGTTAGTAATTTCTTACCAACTTGAGCCTGAGCCTGAGCTAAGGCTGCTGCGAGTGCTGCCTGAGCTTGAGCCTGAGCTTGCGCCTGAGCTTGAGCTTGGGCTCCTCCTAGTCCGCCTAATAAGCCTTGAGCTTGAGCTTGGGCTTGAGCTTGAGCATCAGCACCACCATATCCTCCCAAGAGACCAGCTGCTTGAGCCTGAGCCTGAGCTTGAGCCTGAGCGTCGCCGCCCAATAGTCCTGCAGCTTGAGCTTGAGCCTGTGCTTGAGCGTCAGCTGAGCCGCCGCCTAGACCTAGAGCTTGAGCGAGCGCTTGAGCCTGAGCTGAAGCGGAACCGCCACCGAGACCTACAAAATATTAAATCGAAATATAAACACTGTTTCATATTTACATATAGAAATATCTACATTAGTGTCAGTGCACATGGGAAGATACCTAGTCACGGTGTGTAAAATGGACTTTATTTAAGAACACATAAGATCTACTTTAAGAGTAGTGACACTAGTGACAAGGTGCCTTTCCATGTACACTGCTACTAAGACTCACACTGGTTTCAAAGATTATAATTTGGTACCATTAATAAGGCTTAAAGTACTTTTATAAATGATGAATTAAAACATTCAAGACAATTAATTTGAATGTACTTGTTCACAATACAGTCGATAAAACGAGATATTTTTTCACTGAAATAGCAACCTCACATCACTGTCATGTATTTTTAAAATTTGCTCGACTTATCGGGTTTGGCCACCCAACCTACGATATTATTACATAACTGTACCTTGAGCGAGAGCTTGGGCCTGAGCTTGAGCGTCAGCTGAGCCGCCGCCGCCGCCGAGACCTAGGGCTTGAGCTAGAGCTTGAGCCTGAGCAGATGATGAACCTCCTCCGAGACCTGCCAAATATGAAATCGTTTTAGAACCCAGTTAACACCCTCAAACATATTTTCTCACACCTAAATCAAAACGGTATTACCTCAAAATATATCTAGTTAAGGGTATATTTGAGATCTATGAACTTTGTAGATCACGAATATACTCTTAACTTAAAATAAATAAAATTAAAGTTAATACTCTTTTGATCTAGGTGTGCGATTTGTTTCAATTAAATACTTTTTTTACTGTTCAGTATAGCTAGAAGACTCCGTATTCTTCGTGAATTCTACTTGCCGCATGGATTTGCGATTATAGCTTTTTTTTTAAGGAAATGTATAATAGTTGAAGACCTTTTATCACAAAATGAGTCTCACATCAGGGATACATTTCGAATAAATAATCTATAAATATACGTATGATTACATACTTTATCAAAATAAATAAATATTATTAAGTTATATTGTCTAAGTCAAGTGGCGTCGAAATACGTAGTGATAGTTTCTTCGCTTAATTTTCAAGTGCAAGTATTATGCCCTGAATCAATAAAATGTTATTATTTACCTTGAGCGAGAGCCTGGGCTTGAGCTTGAGCGCTAGCGTCACCGCCACCCAAGAGTCCAGCTGCTTGAGCCTGAGCCTGGGCTTGAGCGTCAGCTGAGCCGCCACCTAGACCTAGAGCTTGAGCGAGCGCTTGGGCTTGAGCTGAAGCGGAACCTCCTCCGAGACCTCCAAGGCCTTAAAGAATTAAAATAAATATAATTAAAAAGTTAAACTGAAAACTGATACTACCGAAAAAAAAACACTTTTTGTATTTATTCACTACGCGTGACATGTGTCGGAGAGCCTAGGTCTTTATTATTAGACATTGAGCCCGCGTACACGAGTCTTAAGTCGCGAGCGTATATTTATAGTTATTATATTTAATAGGAATGACAATTAACAGCTATTTCATGTTGTCTATTTTTTCTATCGCATTTTTTTCACAGGTTCGATATTTAGGAATTATTTTTCCAATCAAACCTGGTCACATGATACATCGAATCGAGCTTACATCTATTTGAATTATTAAAAAAAAAAGACACATTTAGGCAAGCTTAAGAATAGCACTATTTATAAGGATGCATCGGAATAACTAAATTTAATTATTTTTCTAGTGAATTCAAATGTTTACTACCTTGAGCAATAGCTTGAGCTTGTGCTTGAGCATCAGCGGAACCACCTGAAAATGTATCGAACTTAAAAATCAAAAGTCATCAATACCCAAACTTATTGTTATTTAGTACTTGAAAACAAAATATCACAAAATTTTTACATTTCGAGGATAGTATGTTGAAAATATTATATAATTGATCCATAAAATCTATAAAATCAGAAAACGCTAATAAATACCTTGAGCTTGAGCCTGGGCTTGCGCTTGAGCTTGAGCATCACCACCGCTGGGGATATACAATGGCGGCTGTGGTACCGGTACTGGCGCTGGGACTGTCGATAATAATTTACTATTACCACCACAGACGCATAAAGCCTTGGCAAAACTTTAAGCATAGATTAACCCTTTACTGTGCAAAACGTGAAAATATTTAGATGCGAGCAGCCTGCGAAAAATCTGTATAGACATCCTTATGATAATAATGATATGTGATCCTTTTTAAAACATCCCTTTTTGTGGCTAGCCATAAGAACACCGAAGACACATAATTCGTATAAAGATTCACGCAAATTTCATTTATGGTTAGCGACAACCTTTATCTTTGACCTTTCCTGTACGACGTTCAAACGTCATCGTTAGTAAACGCAAAGAAAACATACATAATTTTCTCAATCAGTAAAAAACAGATATTGCAGATTGAGCAGTAATCGGATTGTAGAGTTGAGTCGTTTCCAGTAAATTCTCAATCTTACTGAATGTTGTTCTTTAGGAGTATTCCTTATACTGTGTTAGGAATACCAGGAATGGAATATCACTGCAGTAACAGTGATATTTGTTGCGCGTACGTTTTTGGTAACCATTTATCACCAAGCGTAATGGAAAACGTCACGTGGTTTGATGGACTTACGTCCACATCCAGGGATTCTGGAGCTCTCAATGTAGATGTAGTTGTATCTGATGCGGCAGGTGAGGATCACGCATGGGTCGCCAGGTTTGGGGAACGGAATATTCGGCTCGTGGGATCTGCATTCGGGTGCTGTGGAGAAAAGGGTTATAGGTACTGAGAAAAAAGACAAAGCTTAAACTTGGAGTTGTCTCATTCGAGGAATTAGTACGAACCAGAATTGTGGCATGACAAGGTCACGGAACAGTTAATTTACATTGCAAAAGTTGTCAGAATGAGTGATTTGTGTAAACTGGTACTTAGATCATCATATCTAATCCGTGATTATTTGTATTCCTACGATCCTTTAAAGAATTAACTTTGATAACCGGAGAACTCTCTAGGATACAATTTGTTCACTCTCCTGACTTTCGGTCTTCGGCGATTTAGTTTAAACTTGTCTGGGAGTAGTCCTCAAAATAAGCCCTTTTTTAAATAACAATTTAAAAGTTGTCTTACCTACGTATATGACGACGGGTACCGGGAACACCTTGTTTCCTGAAAATAAGAGACAATTAACAAACCATAGCTGCAGTATTACCAAGCAAATATACCAAATGATGATTATACTCACTGATCACTGGAACCGGTACAGGCACCAATATTTTCGGTCCGGGAACAGTGATATATCTGTTGACCGGGTACGGTACACGGATCGGAGGTGAAGGTACTGGGAATGGTACAGGGATGTCTCTCTCCGGTCCTGGGACTACCACTGGGACCCTGATTGGTGGGGACGGGACGTTCACGTATATCCTTTGAACAGGGCCCGGCACTGGGACAGGTACCCTGATGATTTTCGGGGGTGATGGCACAGGGTAAGGCTGTGGGACCGGTACGGGTACGCGTTGGATGACTGGGACCTTAACGACTGGGCCTGGGACTATGATCCTTTGCGGTGGGGACGGGACTGGCACTGGTACTCGGATCACTACTGGTTTGCTTGGGATTGGGACCGGTACTGGGAATGGGCGGGGAGGTCCCGGGATCACGGTTGGTGGTGGACCTGCAATGAAATACAAATTTCAGATCATTCCATTGGTTCACATTTAAATATGCTTCATTTCCTTATTTGTGTATTTAATTATTGTTTGTGTTATTTTAGGTTTGTACCACCTAACTTATAGTTATACTGGGTGTGAAAGTTTCAGGGTTTCCCTAATTGCTACGGGCACCTTGTATTTGATCAGGTTGGAAGATATCGCTCTTTAGCAATAAGATCGTCTCTTGTTTACCTCTGTTGTTAACGTTTCCTTTATTTTATTATTTCTTTACTTTTGCAATAAAGAGTTGTATTGTCTGTATCAGATATACAATGATAAGATGATGATCTCAGCATATCATATCAATGAGAAGTGTAATCAGCGGCCAGAGTGCTCACAAACATCTAATATCTTGTCAAGGCAAAAAAAAGCATGTTCCGATATTTATGAGCACCGAGACCGCTTCGATATATCTGGATGCTTAGCCAAGTTGATAATCGCTAACGCTTAGTAGCGTATCGCGGTTTCCCACTCTGTCAATCTTTCATATTAGTGCGACAAAGACAGTTAGCTGCCTTTCGTTTACGATTGACGATTAAGCGTTAGCTATTGACCCAGATGACGAAATTGTACTTACACCACGGTGGTATTGGGGTTGGCTGGGGTCTCGGCGCCGGTGTTGGCCATGGGGTCGGTATTGGCGTTGGGATTGGTGTAGGTATAATTGGTAAGGGTGCTGAAAAAAAAATGTTGTTCGTTATTCCATTGGATAGTAAATAAAATTAACTTGGGACATGTTACACAAATCGATTTAGACCCACGGTAAGCTCAATTAAGGCTTGTGTTGAGTATAATAGATGTATACATTTAGAATACATAGATAGAAACTTAAATACATAGATGGTCACCATCAAGGAACAAATTTTTGTTATAAATAATATAAATACATAAATAATGCCCTTCCCGGCGGATTCGAACCCGGAACTTCCAGCTTCGTAGGCAGGGTCACTACCAACTAGGCTGCGGAGGTAGACAAGAATGATTGGATAGAATGTGTTCTTATGTCATGCTTTGCAATATATAAATATGTAAAGAAAGTATGTGTATACTTATAGGATTTAAGGAAAACAAAATGGTTGAAACCGACAATTTTTTCTCTTGTAAATAATTCACCGTCTTGTTCCTTAGTACGGTCAATGTAGATATATACACAGTTTTTCACCTTAAATCAATGGAGTAGGTAGAATAAATCTGTACAATTATGTCTATGAACTCAACTGTACCTCATCCTTATTTCAAAAATCTTTATTTGATTTGTTATTGATGCTATTAACATGCTCGTGTGATTCGAGTTAAGATTTTGAAAATTCGAAGCGTCCTGCAGCGCAATCTTTCAATCGTTAACAACCGGAAATGACAGAGTCGGCACAAATGGCGTGAACTCATTGGAGTCATTGGATACCAAGACTAGGTCAGGGCTAGATTCAGATCTACACAGAGTGGCTAAAAATAAGGGCATTCCCACAGCCAGTGAGGTTTTTGGAAGCAGAATAAGCCCATTATATGATATTTTAGAAATAAGTTCAAGTTTTAGAAGTAGTTCTAAGTAGTTATAGTACCTAACACCAATTAGGTACGTATTTAAAAAACGAGATATGGTACAATAAAATTTGAGATGTTTTTATTACCTCATAAAACGAAATAGTTACGCTATGAAAATTCACGGAAAATATTTTTAATAGTAAGGTCAACCGGGGTAAAAGCGACTTTGGTATCATTGCATCTATTTGATTTATATTTCAACGTTAGTTACTACTGCTCCTGCCGTCTAGTGGTAAAGGATTGAACTATTTGGAGGAAATATCTTGTCATTTCGAAAAAGAATTGAATACTAGATTCTTTTGCACTAATTCAATAATTATCTTTTTTGGTCGAGTTTTGCTAATTGTTAACAATACCTGGTTTTGGTCCTGAACAATATTTAAATATATCATCATGTAAATAATATACTACATGTAAAAGTATATAATGAAATAAAAAAATAACAGTACGAGTAATGTGTTACAGATAAAAATGTTTGGTAAGATTACTTTGATATGGGTGCGAATTACTTATCGTAGTTTATTTACGTGATTATATTTTATTTTATACGTACCTGGAGTCGGTGGTGGTACTGAAAAAAGAAATAATTATGCGTTAGTCGGTCAATAAAAAATGTGTATATTTCATTGAGCAAAACAAATTTAAATTAGAAATGTAATGCAGTTAAACATTTAATTATTATGATAGAAAATAAATATGTTAATGCTTTTCATGCACGAGACCTTGTGGCATATTGAAACATTAAAATCGTCAATTGGACATTTCTTGTAGAGTAGTTAGTGTGATCATTATGTTAAAATAATGTTCGAATATGCCTGGTTTGTGTTTCATAAATGAAAGTTTATGTCATAGTTGTCGATTATGAAAATTATTATTTTCGCTAGTATTCAATATTCTTTTATTAGTTTGTTGAACTAATGATTTGATTACCACCACTAAGCCTACATACGTCTGACTTCAGAACCCACGCCTTTTCATCTTTATAAATAATCAAACATTCAAGAAAATTGGTATCTCCCTTATCTCTAGTATAGCGTGAGAGCAATTTTGTCTTTTTTTAACAAACCCTATATAGTAATTTATGTAATAATAATTTTAATGGCATAAAGATGTGAGTTTCGTCTGTCCAGTCTTCGTGATTCATGTTTGTGTTTTAATAATTACTTCATTTTCAGCCCTTTAGACTCATAATTCGAAAATTAATGTGAAAGACCCACCTGGGAATTTCGGATCAAATGGCAAAATTGAGGGTTGTGACGCGTGTCTCTTATCAGGTATACCTGAAATAACCTGACTGATGACGTGAACCAAATCACCAGCAAACGGTCAATATGCAAAAGTATATTACTCATCAAGGAAAGGCCAAAGATAAAACTACGCGTTGTATTCGACGCATCGTCAAACCACTCGGCGTATGAACAAAACAGTGAAGATATTAAGATCTATTGGTCAATGATTATGCCAATGAGATGCCAAGTTTACCCATCGAAAAAATGATATAAGAAAGTTATATTACTAAAGCTAACGTTTATATAAGTATAAATGGTCTTAAACATACCACAGCCAGGGCATCTGCGACAGCTCAAGTATAGTCCTCCAAGTTCGTTTCCGAAGCATCCACATACTTCCACGGATGGGCAATTGGGAGCACTTCCGCGGTTTACTCTTACTATCATCTGTCCGTTGTATGAGCATTGAGCTGGAAAATAAATACTAGATAAAAACATTTTCTAAAACAGCAGAGGTCTTTCTTATATAAGACCCGTAAGCTTGCGCTCATCATGCTTCCGGGTCTCGCTTGGGGGACCTGCCGTTTAAAAATTAGTGGCATGAGTTGGCGCTACCTAGTGCTGTTCAAATTCATACTGTTTATTATGATCGCGGCAGATAGTGTAGTGGGCCCTAAATCTTTCATCTGGCGCTTGTATTGTTTGATAGAATCAGAATCAAATGGTATTGCAATCAAACACAAACAATTGAAGACTCAAGGAAGACTAAAAAGACACTAAATTAATAATTAGTATCATGAAACATTTTTACTCAAATCTACCTAGTTCCACGGTAAGTTAAATGAATGTACCTAATGATAAAATGCGAATAAACATAAATTACTTACTTGGTTGTGGAGCAGGTATGAAACCGTTTGCATGGGCATTTGCAATAGCGGTGGCATCTGCGCTGGCGCTACCACCGATGGCAACGGCATTAGCGATGGCTTGGGCACTGGCACTAGCGCCGCCGGCGTTGGCGAGGGCTTGGGCGAGAGCTTGGGCACTGGCACTGCCGCCAGCAGCACTGGCAAGAGCTTGGGCGAGGGCTTGGGCACTAGCGCTGCCAGGGGCGGCGTTAGCGGTAGCTTGGGCGAGAGCTTGAGCTTGAGCGCTGCCTCCTGCGGCATTGGCTAAGGCCTGGGCAACCGCTTGAGCATTAGCGTTTCCACCAACAGCGTCAGCGTACGCTTCAGCTAAAGCTTGAGCACTAGCGCTACCTCCTCTAGTATTGGCGAGGGCTTGGGCAAGAGCTTGAGCTTGGGCGCTACCGCCCGCGGCGCTAACGAGGGCTTGAGCTAGGGCTTGAGCGCTAGCACTTCCTGGTCCGGCTTCGGCGAGAGCTTGGGCCATAGCTTGAGCACTGGCGCTACCACCAGCGGCATTAGCAAGAGCTTGGGCGAGCGCTTGAGCGCTGCTGCTTCCACCTGATCCTCTAGCATTAGCGAGAGCTTGAGCAAGAGCTTGAGCTTGGGCGGTACCTCCTGCAGCACTGGTGAGGGCTTGAGCTAGAGCTTGGGCGGTAGCACTTCCGGGTTGAGCGTTTGCGAGGGCCTGAGCCATCGCTTGAGCGCTAGAGGTGCCTCCAGCGGCGTTGGCGAGAGCTTGGGCTAGAGCTTGGGCATTGGCAGAGCCACCTCCGTTAGCTAGAGCTTGGGCGGCGGCATCAGCGCTGGCACTGCCTCCGTTAGCGAGTGCGTTAGCAATGGCGTCGGCACTTGCGCTGCCTCCATCTCCTCCGGCGTTAGCGAGAGCTTGAGCGATGGCGTCTGCGCTGGCTCCACCAGCGCCTCCGTTAGCGAGGGCTTGAGCGAGGGCATCAGCACTGGCGCTTCCACCACCGTTAGCGAGAGCTTGAGCTAGGGCTTGAGCGGAAGCGCTGCCACCAGCACCACCGGCGTTAGCAAGAGCATTAGCAAGGGCATCAGCGCTGGCTCCACCGGCGCCTCCATTTGCGAGAGCTTGGGCCAAAGCTTGAGCACTAGCGCTACCACCTCCAATACCACCGGCATTAGCGAGAGCGTTGGCAATAGCGTCAGCGCTGGCACCTCCGGCGCCTCCGTTAGCAAGAGCGTTAGCGATCGCGTCCGCACTAGCGCTTCCACCGCCATTGGCTAAAGCGTTGGCAAGAGCGTCCGCGCTTGCACTGCCTCCACCGCTTGCGAGAGCGTCAGCGATGGCTTGTGCGTTAGCACTGCCGCCTCCGAGACCGCCGCCATTAGCGAGAGCATTTGCAAGAGCTTGCGCGCTAGCGCTGCCTCCTCCAAGACCTCCGGCGTTAGCTAGCGCATTAGCAATAGCTTGTGCGTTAGCACTGCCGCCTCCAATACCTCCAGCATTAGCGAGGGCATTTGCGATAGCGTCGGCACTGGCGCCGCCGGCACCTCCGTTGGCAAGAGCGTTCGCGAGAGCGTTAGCACTAGCTCCACCGCCACCTCCGTTAGCTAGAGCATTGGCGATAGCATCTGCGCTAGCACCACCCGCACCTCCGTTAGCTAGAGCATTAGCTATCGCTTCAGCGTTAGCGCTTCCTCCTCCTAGGCCTCCTCCGTTGGCTAACGCGTTAGCGATAGCGTCAGCACTGGCACTGCCGCCGCCTCCGTTAGCTAAAGCATTGGCAATAGCTTCAGCATTAGCACTGCCTCCACCGTATCCTCCAGTGTTGGCTAGAGCGTTCGCTAGAGCGTCGGCGCCTGCTCCTTTTCCGAGAGCGTTAGCGAGAGCATTAGCGTTGGCGCTACTTCCTCCGTATCCTCCTCCTAGAGCGTTGGCATTAGCAATGGCTTCGGCATTAGCACTGCTGCCGCCATAACCACCGCCATAGGCATTTGCGAGAGCGTTCGCGTTTGCGTTCGCGTTTCCTCCGAGTCCGTTGGCTACTGCGTTCGCTTCGGCATCTGCGTTGGCGCTGCCTCCTCCATATCCGTTGGCTAACGCTTCGGCATTAGCAGCGGCGTTAGCTAGGCCTGAAACAAAATTTACTTAAGGGTTTGCTTAACAATTAGTGTTTATAGAAATACCTAATGTAGGTATTTGAATGTACTTTTATTACATAATTCACTGTTCTATTCATAACTGCCCCATCGATAACACAATTTTCATTAGAATTGAAATCATAGAATTATCCAAAAATGTATATAATATTTAAGTAAATGTATTTTGATAATTTACTATAAGTATCTGTATTCTTATTCTGTTGGACTGATGATAATAATATGGTGAAGCTTGCAGGGATCCGCTGAATGCGTGTGACGCAGGACAGATCATTGTGGCAATCTTTGAGGGTGGCCTATGTTCAGCAGTGGAAGTCTTTCGGCTGATATGAAGATAATGATGATCTGTTTTGATATGTAATTATAGTATTACTTACCAGTGCGCCCTGCGCTATCTGTAACAAATAATTTTGAATTGGATAACATTAATATGCAAACTGTGAAGTAATTTCTCATCGTATTTTAGAGTTCATAGATAATCATTGAAAGACTGAAGAATTATCAAACAAATTAAACATTGTGAGTAAATTAAATATTATACTTCAAATAGTTTTTACAAACTATGTCGTTCTAATTTCGGTCGTATGCTGTGTAAACTAAAACTAAATTTACTTGTATTTCGATTTTTTAATCCCTTTTAGGTAATGGAGTTACGTTAGGCTAGAACTGCCATCAAATAGGGCCACTTAATATCACGACATATAATTATGCTAGATAAGTTTTTGCAAAAGTAATATAATGCCAAAAACTAATGCTTCACTTATGGGAGCCTCTTAAACTCTTTTGACTCTTCTACTCGATTCCAATCCGAATTTACTAGAAAATTTTCTAACGATTAGTGTATCACATGAAACCATTGCATGATTTAAAAATAAAGATTTCTGTCTTGAAAACCTTTGATTTGAATTATGACAAGTATATTTCTGAACTTACCCTGGGCACACACAACAGCAACGAACAAACAAAGAAGTCCAAACTTCCACGCCATTTTGGACCTCTCAGTGGGCTCTGTGCTCACTGAAGATGATCTGTCAGCGCTCCACAGTCCTTTTAAACCATTCCTATGCCACGGGTTAATGTGTGAGGAATCAATTTATTTATTAAAATACATGCCGATAACGTGTTGATTAAACTAAATTAGGTAAACGAGGCGTGATTGATTATTTCAGATGATTTGGTTATGGTAGGTGTGAAAAAAGTAATCAATAATATTGAAACGTTGATTTATATGTGCGAGTTTATTTTTTTAGCTGCACTCTTTCAGAGAGGTCGTGGCTGTTCAAATATGGATATACGTCCCATTGTACAAGATATGGATTAAAATATCATTCCACTTTTAGTTTAAAGTTTAAATTCACACGTTTGGTTATTGTCATTTGTTACTGCAAGTTTATCTGGTTATCGTGTTTTTTTGCTGTTACATGGATGGCACAGATAAAGCTCTAAATCTTTTCCCTTCGTATTTTCATGGAAACATCCAAATTTATCTTTCTGTCTCAATTAGTTTCTGTGCAAATAGTACTAAAGTTCATCGTGATAGCAATATGAATTCGGACGATTCCATGAAAAGCCGAGAGAAAAGGATTTTCGACAAAATAAAATTCATTATAATATATATTCCACTTATGTTATCAGTATGGAATGATAAACCCCGAAACGAGTTTGTTACCTTACTCACCTCATTTTGGACATTTTTCATGAAAATTTCTCCAGGGACGCAAAATTCCACAGCAGAAGTTAATTTTCACCCCTTAAAATATCTCCTAAATTACATCAAGGCTCGGATTTATATTTAAAATGTAAGTGAAAAATGCGCTTTGTTTGGCCATTTTCTTGCCGTCATTGTGTAGAGATTAAAAGGGTTAGGGTCTGAACCGAAGGGTGCGGAATTAAAGAAACGATTAGCTTCCAGAACCTTCGGCTAATATCGGGGTTGTTGGTAAAAGAGTTTTTCTCGTTCACGACTCGTTGGACAGAAGGAAAAGAGGGTTAAAATGTTGGTCTTGAAATTCGAACGCAAATTGAATGTGCCTATTCCAGATTTTCGTGTGTTGAAGCCTGTTTAAGTACTAGTATCTCTTTGTCTGTGCTCAATTGTAAGAGGTGACTAACTGATAAGTGGGCCAATCAACTTTTCGATCGACACTATTTTGTCCCGTAACGCAGGTGACAATTTCTTCAAGTTTGCTAAAAAAAGCTTATAAATTGTACACGCGTTGTGCCGTTGAACTTGTGTGGTGCCTACACAAGTTCACATCGATACATTTAGGTTCCAACTGTTTTTCATTGTAAATATGTGTATAATATTAATTGACGTACATTTGTAAGTTAATGAAAAGTAACGCAACAGACAGAAAATAATATGTCGGTCGAAAATTTGATTGCCCCAAGTATACAACTATGTATATGTTCGAAAGTAAAAAACAAAAAAAATGCAAATATACCTAAAAACTTGCATTATTTCATGATCACTTTTAGTAGAACACAAGCTTGGTTTTATCGCCAAATGAAAATCTTGAGTTTGCATACATTCTTAGTTAAAATTATTAATATTGATCAGTATTAATTACGGTACGGCTGGTCCACAAATTCAAGGTCGCTCAGCGAGCTATGGAAAGGGCTATGCTCGGCGTCTCTCTGCGGGATCGAATCAGAAATGAGGTTATCCGGCAGAGAACCAAAGTGATCGACATAGCCCACCGTATTAGCAAGCTGAAGTGGCAGTGGGCTGGCCATATTAGCCGTAGAACCGACAACCGTTGGGGTAAACGCGTTCTTGAGTGGAGACCGCGTCTCGGCAAGCGTAGTGTAGGACGCCCTCAGGCAAGGTGGAGCGACGATTTGCGCAGGATGGCTGGCAGGAGCTGGATGCGAAGCAGCCTGCAGCCGAAGATCGAGAACGGTGGCGTGAAATTGGGGAGGCCTATGTTCAACAGTGGACTGCGATAGGCTGATGATGATGATGATGATGATGAGTATTCACTTAAAAATATATCCATGTGTCAAAGGAATGAAGGTTGCCAGGACACGCTGGATGCAGGTCGCATCTAACCGGTACATGTGGAGGTCCAGAGGGGAGGCCTATGTGTGTGTCCAGCTGTGGACGTGCTATGGCTGAGATGATGATGATGATGATGTGTCAAACACGTTAAATTCTATGGAAAATCAGACATATTTGTTTACATTCTTGTTTTGTACTGACGAATGTCACACAGTAGTTTTGTGGTTATTCCGATTTAAAGTTCGCATTTTTTTAGTCAAACGAAAAGGGACAAGCATTCCTTTCAAATAATTAGATAATTTTAGGAAAATCCCGGAATCAATCCGTAATTTATAAAAAGTAGCTGCTTTTCCACAGACAAATTTGTTTTGAAAGCTGACGAATGTTACAGAAATAATTTATCTAAAAATAATACTTTCTAATTTCAAGAAGAAATTAGAAATTGGAGGGGAAGTGAGGGTTTGGATAATTTTCCTTCAGAATAGAAACGAGTGATAATAATTCGTTGTCAATACGCATCTGTGCCATGGATTTGTTGTAATCAATCAAGCGGCGGAACGATTCCTCGAGTTACGTGAAACCCGGGAATTGGGATAAAATGATACATTATGGAACAATGTTATTTATAGTCGACGGTTGAGGTGATTGATCGGTATCCACTTTAGCTTACACGTTAGCTTTATTATAATTTGTAAAGAACCTTTTCAGTAGCATTGTATATTAGCCTCAATAGAAGATACAAACGATACTCCTCCTGGAGTATGTCTGGCTGCTCCCGCGTTTTCGCTACTGCAGCTCTGGCCGGGTCGCATCCCACGATGTTAAGACGGTCGTTGTACCGTTATGGGGACGGTGTTGAGAGGCTGTTGAAGGAATATAATTTCAATTAAACTGTTTGTAAGCCTCCGTAGCCTTATCGGTCACTACCGACCTACGACTAGTGACCCTGCCTATGAATCTGGAGGTTCCGGATTCGAATCCAGGCCAGGGCATTATTTGTGTATTTATTTATCACAAATGTTTGTTCCTATGTATTTAAGTATGTATCTTACTATTATAATATAACATAATTCTAAAATTGCAAACGCTGAACTAAACCGCTTACAAATCGTTTTCAATATACCTAAACACGTCGCAGCAAAGTTATAAGCCTGCTTAGGGTAGATAATATGATATTATACTATTCTACTATGCAGAACGACCCGAAACTACGGGACCTGACGGGGAAGTACCTTAAACATCGTAGATAGGGTGTTTTGTTGAAACAAGACTATGATATTTTTCACATCATCAGCCTGTGATAGTCCACTGCTGGGCGTAGGCCTCTCCTATTAATTATACGTATAGACGCATTAGGAGGTAAATGCCCATAATCGCTACGCTGGGCAAGCGGATTGGCGATCGCAGTAATGTGTCCACTGTGATGACGCTGCTGCCCATCATACATTGTTTATCAACTAATGGTCAGTGACACTTCAACCCCTTAGTCGACTCTTACGACACCCGCAGGAGGAGTTGGGGTGGTGGTGGTGGTTGACTATTGATATCTTTAAAAGTTAGTAATTTCACATTTACAGAATGTGAAATTACTAACTTTACAAATTTTCTAATATTTACTTGCCTCGTCTGGGCATAGAACCCAATCAAATATGTAAAAATGAACATCTCCTGATTTAAGATGCCAATCAAAAGCATGCGCCTAAATACAAATACAAAATATTATAATAATTAGCAATCATACGGATCAATATTGAAAAGTTTTTTGAAAAATGCGTACCTTTTGGTGACGTACCACGTTATGAGAATCATGAGTTTAAACATAATTATCATTATATTTTAAGTAATCAAAGGCACCTGTAATAGTACATTACGACACAAGTGCGAAAAACGTGAAATTCGAAACGAGTGGCGAAGGCGATGTATTAAAACACGACCGATGTTTTAAATCGACACGAGTTACGAATTTCGTTTTTGCACGTGTCTCGTACGACGTTTTTTAGTGCAGATGGTCTTCCGAAGTTTTGAACCTAACGTAAAATGACACACTTCTCGCACTAGAGCCTAAAAAGGCACCATCTGTACTAAAAAAACATATTTTGTATTTCATTAATTTGTCTGTAGTTGTTATTTATGATTGTTATATCGTATTGTATAATTGGTTAATAGGTGATTAATAAATGTTTTTTTTGTTTCAGGTAACTATTGCCAGTTTAAAGATATAAAACATCATCAAATACTTCTAAGAAAAGGTATACCAAGGGATTATTTTCGTACAAAGTACATTTTTCTTTCTTGTTTAAGCGCAACTACAAAAAAATATGGTACAATACAAATTATCATCATCATCATCAGTCTATGATAGTCCACTGCTGGACGTAGGCTCCTATTAACTATGCGTATTATCGCATTAGGAGGTAAATGCATATAATCGCTACGCTGGGCAAGCGGATTGGCGATCGCAGTTATGTGCCCACTATGATGACGCTGCTGCCCATAATCAAAGTGTCACTGACCACAAATTGTCAATCTTTACTAAATTCACCAAAATATTTCATAATGTCTAAAGAGTCGAAATAGTTACAAATACTTACAATTATGAAAACAGAGAAGCGACCGTGCCCGACACAGCCGCAATAATCGACATTTGCAATCTTAATGTGATAGAAATAAAGTTGACAACAGCTTGCCTAGCCAAGATGCGATTCTGCAATCGCATACGATAAGTAATAAATTTCCCTTGTTCCCCGTCCATTACCAAGTTACATAACCAGCACTGGTAGAGGACAAATTATTCCTACTACAAAACCGGGTAATGTAGTAGGAATTTTGTTTCCTTAAACAAAACCAACGCCATGTGCCGGTAATGTAATAGGAAAGAAAATTCCCAATACAGTACCCGGTCGGTATTGGAGTAGGAATATGAGTGCCTCGTACATAACCATCATCAAAATGATAAACAAGCAGGTTTTCTAGCAGGACCTTAGCAATCTCGTTACAAAACCAACTTTTAAGCCAACTGTTAGGGAGGAAATATGAAGATTTAGTTTAGTCCTTTTGATTCCTGTATAAATTTTATACACGAACAAAGACTTACAATCAGTTATACTATAGGTATACTATTTGATATAGTAATACTTTTTCATTAATCCTTAACTTAACTTAAATGGTTCATAGAATAAAAAAAAGCCAGTGTAACATAATATTTTAGGTAGTTTAAACTTTGCTAGGTAGTTGGAATTTGCCTCCTCTCACCACACTCTATTCTAATCGCCTTACTCATCAAACATGTCTTAACTTAGCAAACCGCATAGTATTGATTGCCCGTTTCGGTCTTATTAATATGTTTATAAGAGTGAAAGGGACGAACAAAACCATTTAAGTTAAGGATTAATAAAAAAGTGTTACCATATGAAATAGTATAATTATAATGGAATTAATGTAGATTGAAGAAACTGATTGTAAGTCTTTGTTCGTGTATAAAATTTATTCAGAAATCTAAAGGACTAAACCTGATATTTTTACCTGTGTTTTGTGTACAATAAAGAATTTACATACATACATACATAAACTAAATCTTCATATTTCCTCCCTAACAGTTGGCTTAAAAGTTGGTTTTGTAACGAGATTGCTAAGGTCCTGCTAGAAAACCTGCTTGTTTATCATTTTGATGATGGTTATGTGCGAGGCACTCATATTCCTACTCCAATACCGACCGGGTACTGTATTGGGAATTTTCTTTCCTATTACATTACCGGCACATGGCGTTGGTTTTGTTTAAGGAAACAAAATTCCTACTACATTACCCGGTTTTGTAGTAGGAATAATTTGTCCTCTACCAGTGCTGGTTATGTAACTTGGTAATGGACGGGGAACAAGGGATAAATTTTAATGTATTAAAAAGACAGATGAACTAAAAGTCACGTGATCATGATGTATGGAAATAGTCACGTGATTTTTCACTGGGGTGTCGAAAATTGTGTCTTAACATGCTATTACGAAATTATTTGCAATAACTACGATTTAGTTTTACACGCGTACGTATTTCGGGAGCTAGAGTAAGTTTGGTGCTTAATCCCGCCACCAGGTGGCGGGGTAAATTAGTGAATTTGAAATGCGTGTTTGCAGTTGGAGTAGAATTACTGTCGGTGATATCTAAGTTTTACCTGAACGTTTGTAGACCAATAAGATCATGACATTCAATTACGATAATTTACGCTTGGAGACCTTGTACATCTCCAAACGTGCATTATATAATGTTATTATTATATACCTATATACCTATTCGGAGAGAAACCTTTACTTCTCTATAAATTATTACTTATAAATTTTCTGACTTTTTAGAGACTTTACATGTCTTATTATTATTATTATATTTCAATTTATTTAAAATCAATTTTTTTTTTTTTAATGCATGTTAGTTGTAATGTAAGATGTACCATGATTGTTTGAAATAATAAGTCCCGCCAATTTTTTTACCGGTTCTTCTCGTGTCAGCGGTGTAGGGTTAGAACCGGAAGTAGTTTTAATACTTAGACGATTCAAAAGAGTTTGTTGCTATTCCAATTTGAATAAAGAATTATTTAACTTTGACATTAAGTACTGAGGACAAGTAATTGTATTGTATATACTTAATGTATGTTTACAACAACCTCAGAGACACATTGCATATTATGCGACCATAAAATAACATGGACGTCTAACGCCAGCTCAAAGATGCCCCCAAAAACAGTTGTTCAATTGTGCCAAGATGGGCAGTACATAGCGCTTTTCTTAACACCGCACATATATCGGCGCAACATCGTTGACAAATATTTATAGAATTTAGCCAACCAAAACTTTGATGGACCCATCACAAATAGTTTTAAATGGCGTTTTAAGTTTTTATAGGGTGATATTGAAATTAATTACCGTGATACACTGAAGATTGGGCAACACTTGTCAACTAAAATTCAGGACCATTTTTGAAAGGCAATTTAGTAAAGCGTGCGTCTTCCATGTTTTATTTGTTCGTAGTGCATACTATATCTAGCAGTGGCATCTTTCGTCTGAAATGATGATGATGAAATCCAAATAACAGATGTTTTTCCCTACCGTACATAAATTGGTTCTCTCCCTAATTCAACCTACCAATACATATATCTCCATTATAAATGAGCATGTAGACAGAACAAACTTGACACCGAGCCTCGGCTTGCCCGACCCAAATCAAAAACAACTATTTCGTCGGGTGAGAATGCAATTGTGCCATATCCATTTTTAAGCAAAATCGGTTTTTAATGGTTCTTGATAGAATATTTTTTTTGTAGTTTATAACAGTAATCGATTTTTAAAAATTCTTATTTTAAACTTAAAAAAAACATATATTTTTGTGCCATATCCTCAAACCGCAATACATAGTGATCACAATATTGTGCCATGTCCGGACATGACACAAATTTACGGTTAACAGCTATTTATCAGTGTGCCAAGCGACTAACCGATCAACATTTTTGTGACATAATCCATTAATCGATTTGATTGTATCGATTCGATACTTTTTTTTACCTACCCTCTCTTTTGATAAATGACAATAAAGAAGGTAGGTTTGATTTATAATGATTTGTGTCATTCATACTTCAAGCTTTTATCTTAATAAGTTGGTGGTATAAATACCTACATAACATGTACAATTACGAGTACCTAACCATAAATTGTAAGAAAATAACATATACTAACAGAAAAAGTGACCGAACACCCAATGACCAGGACTGGAATCCAACCAGCGACCTCGTGCTTTCCTGCCATGCCATGCTATCCTGCCATGTCCTGGCAACAGGAGGCCTCGGTCACTGTTCCTGAAGTACATATTATATGACATGTCTTTTAATTTATAGAGCGTGTAGTTAAACTGTAATTTTAGTAGTTGATGAGATGATGAGAAATAATAACGTTAATATGTCATTCATTAGTAAACATATTATAAGCTGTTCTCATCGATATTTTTTCATAGGTATCGACATTAGCACTAGATATCGTTCAAAAGCTTATCATTTCACAAAATAGAGAAGGTCACCTATTAGATGGTACCTATTTACAAGAAAGTAAAAAAATGATTCACATAAATATTGGGAATCAATATTGGCACCATATTCACGTGAATAAGTATTAATATTATATAAAGTAAATAGTTAAATTGTATAAGTAGTTATTTGAGATAAATTATCGTCTTGACTTGATATAAATCTAGTCGTAAAATAACTTTTATTTGCATAAACAATTGCTTTTTAATGTACACCTTTCTTGACATTGCATTAACATTTTGTGACACATCCATAACTTTGTGTCATATCATACATAAGCAAGTTAAACATTTTCTTACCAAAATGGATATGGCAATTGTAAAACTACTTATATCTCATGACTATAATAAGTTAAACATTAATTGTATATAACAAAAAATAGTAAATTAATATACTAAAGTGTCAGTTAAGTTAAATATTGCAAAATGATAAAACATTTCGAGAAATATTTTTTTTTGTTTCATTTCGCTCTCCTGTAAACCAAGGCAAGTGGCGTATAGCACAATTGCATTCTCAGCCGACGATTTGCAGAGAGACCAGCCGCTTCTCTAGTCTATACTCCGAGCGTTTTCTAAAGGTGCATTCAGACCAAAAGAGCATTCGCTGTTCTATCCCCCGCTCTACGAAATCAACCAATCACGTTTTGTGTAACGATCGAATTTCGTAGAGTTAGAATAGCGAATGCTCGTTTGGTCTGAATGTACCTTTACACAATGCATTGGTATTCCCGAACCAAATCAAAAACGACTATTTGCAGAGAGACCAGCCGCATCACTTGTCTATACTCCGGTCGTTTTTCAGATACCTAAATACTTCTTATCTGATGTGACTCATCGAGTCAGAGAATATGATGTTCCTATCCCAAATAAAAAAACAACTAGGTTACTGCAGTGAGATCAGCGAGATTGTGATTTTTCGGTCGATTCATTGATAAAAATCTAGCTCTGACAGTAAATGAGTGAACATCGACATCCCGTTGAAACACAAACAAAAACTTGCAGAGGGTCTAGCCACATCACTATTCTGTACTCCGGTCGTTTTGTAGATAGAAAACAAACTCTGACAAGACTATGAATGACTATCGATATACTGTCTCAAATCAAAAGCAACAACGTGTAGAGAGATCAGCCACACCACTAATCTATACTTGGTTGTTTTCTAGATTAAAAACAAAGCTCTGATCAGTATTGTGATAATCGAAATTTTTCCACTCCAATCAAAAATAGCTATTCTCAGAGAGACTAACTACAAAAATACTTACGGAAGTACAACCTTATCACTAGTTTATACTAAGGTCGTTTGTTTATAAATAGGGAACGAAATACTATAATAAATGAGTATGGAGATAGCTGACACAAGCTCTGACGTGTGAGTGAGCAATGGCATCCCCAACCTAAATCAAAAACAAACTGCAGAGAGATCAGCGTTCACAACAACATGCTTTGGCGTTTTTGTACGGATCATAGCTGTTAAATTGATGAGTATTCAAACAGTCGGAATTAGATCAGACGTTTTTGTGAGCACTGTTATAACTGACGTGAATCTGAAACAAACTGCAGAAAATACATTACTTGGCTGTATTTTGCTCGTTCTTTTATATCTATAGGAATGTAAATAATATGTTGCTTTATCTGTTTTAATATATTTATTACTCTGTCAACGATAGAATAAGATACTTTTAAAGGTTTATGCTAAGATTCCTGCAAGGTAGTTTAAAATTCCATTGACTTTAACAGATTACTATTAAACTGGACATAAGCGTATTTCTCATTCAGATTTGTGACTTGTCATAGCCATGTACAGAAAATTAACGTTACCTAAACTTAATTTTCCATATTTTTATATATGAAAAGGACGCTCGACGCAGACTTAATAAGTATCAAAATGTTGGACTTCCTGGGAATTCTTAACTTTCGAACATGGTCATGACATACCTGTCAAACTAAATAATATATATATATATAGCTGTCTATTTATATGCAATGTAGCATAAACATAGTGTTAAAAACTTGCGAATGCAAAAAAATAACTTCTTTATAGTTAGTAAATAAATCTTAATTATATTTCTATATCAAGTCTTCATTACATTTCAATTAAAACAGAAAATTCAAATGTATAGTTTTTACTTGTTATTTAGAAAACTGGTTTACGGAAACCTGCTTCGGAAGATTAAAAACGTACGTCTCTTCTTAAATGTACAGTGTATTCTCCCCGCAATTCACGGTCGGTTGGAGAAACAATTTGCCGCACATAACAAACACCCTCTATAATGATAATGATCTTAGATAAAGTACAGGCCAGATGCGGACCCGATCGTTATTTATTTTAAGGGAAGTTTTCGATAAATATATCTAGTAAATCGAACCGATAAATAAGTTGATTGCAAAGAAAATGTACCTACTTAAGGGCTGAAATCAAAACTTGACGTCACATTTTCGTGTTACAAAGTCACTCATATACAGGGTGAAATCTTTTATATGATACAGAATTATATTTCCTGTATCTACTCATTATTGCGATCAACTTTTACTATGGGACTTACATTGAATTCGACAGAAAAAATATAACTACTACAGTCGAGTGCATTAATATGTATATACATTTGAAAGAGATCAGTATAATTGTATACATATTAATGACAACTCGATTGTAACTAGCGGCTCGTAGATTTTGTGGTAACTTTTTCAAAGATCTGATGGTCCCATATAGATCCAGTAAATATGATTTTTGTAAAAGATTTCACCCAGTTGTTTGTATGACTAACTTTCGCAACAATTTGAAAACGATCATTATATTTGTTTTCATTAATTTAACATATCTGTGGCTACAGCGTGCGAGAAAAACCGCGATATGAATGGTATAGCACTGCTTCACTCACACTCGGCGCCGTTATGGCATTAGCCTTAGTTAGGACTGAAAACGAATTTCCATTCTAGCAAGTTTCAAAGCCAAAGTAGGTTTAAAGCTTTTCTATAGAAACATCAAAAAATAGAATGTACCTTTTCTGTATGCATTCTAAAAACAGTGGCGCTCAAACCGCAAGAATGAAAGGAAAAATGCAAATTGCCGCATCTGCCCTTTCATTCCATCCGCCTTAATGTGCAAAACTTTTAATTACTTTTTCCCATAATAGCACCGCCATCTATCGTCGGTTCACGTCAACACAACACTTCATACTACCCGCATGCCTATTTAAATTGGCAGCATATTCATAAGACTAGCGTATTGTGACCCGCGAGCAAATATACTTGTTACGTGAAGCTAGTTTTGTTGAAATTGGTTGTAGTAATGTCCAGCCAATTTGAGAAGAGCTTTTATTGAGCGCTATCTCATATAATTTAGGTTTACACATATTTTGGTTCAGGCTACCATTATATGTAGACCTGCGTGCTGGTATTGACAATATGGGGAGAGGGTTCAAGTTGTGTTGGTGTTAGTGCCATCTGGTGGTCGGTAATGTAAACGTGGATTTAGCGGGCGCGCGTTGTATGCATTTGGTTTCAATACGACTGCCTCTACTACTTGTTTCTGTATAAGTTACTGTATTATCTTGTTAGCGACACGATGTCGCGAACGATGAACACCTAGGAATAAGGCAAATCCTGTAAATAAATGATCCTCACGTAATTAAGTTAGATATAAGTAATTAGCAACATATAAGTAATTTCATGAACACAAAATGTATGAACAGAGTCTAAAAGTATGTTCTCGTCGTCTATTGGTTAATATTGTTTGCCTGAACTTAGCGTATAAGACTTAGAATGTTACATTTTGTACTATGTATGAACCATTTGATGCCTCGCCAGAACCTAATTAATGTAAGAACTGTAAATTTATAACCTGTTAAATGTAGGTCAGATACCTATTCAAATGATACAATGGACCCTTGGGCCAGTGACCCAACGTAATGTTCAAAATAAAGGTTTTAACCCAAAACATTGCAGGTAACGGAAGAACAATAAGAGCGACGAGCGCCTATTGTGTTTAGAACGTAAACATTACTGCATGTGTTTTTGTTGTGAACGATGGATAACCACGTGTAAGGTTTATTTACAAACAATGAATGTAAACATTACGGCATGGCTTGATTAAAATTAGGTAAATGTATTTAGATCTTAGCGAAAGTAGGCTAGTATAAATCGAACGATGTGAAGTCCACCAATCAGAGCGCGGCATTTATCTACCAATTGAATTAGTGAGCAGAACAGACTTAGATTTTATGCGACAAAAATAAGCTGCTTTGTGATTGGTCGACATATTTTTACGATTGGCTGAAAATCATGGCCAGTCATGTATATATACGCAACGCGTTTTGTATGGAGGCAGTGTCAAGCTGACCTCCCTCAAGAAAGGAACAATAAAAAGGAAGAAAAATGGATCCTGCCTATTAATAAAAAAAGCCCTCCTGCCGTTCCAGCCCTCCTCATCAGTAGACCGGCCCACGTGTATCCGAGCTCTGCCAACTGGAGCTGCCGATAGGCAATGCTGGGTACGCTGTACTCAACATATCTCATGTATTTTAGTCTAAAATATATTTGATTACGTAGACTTGCCCCACATAACTCTATTGACTCTACCCAGGTACTAGGTGCTGCTATAACTACGTAGAACTACTACTTCTGAAACTTAAATATATTTCTTAAAAGTATCCCTAAGTGACCAAGTTCATGCTGCTTTTCAAAACCTTACTAGCAGGGGAAATGTACTTATTTTTTGGTCAGCCTATACATGTATATACCGATCGTGTATTATTTTCGAAAAAAAACCTATTCTAAGTCCCAAAACCTGAAGCAACGGGAATACTCGTACAGATGCACTTATTTTTTGGCCATCTTATATTATTATGTCCAAATAGGGTTGGGGGGTTATTTGTTTGTCCCATTGGCGGTAGAGGTGATGGGGTGTTGGTGCTCGGAAGCAAAAGCGTTCTTTAAAGATGTGGGACGTCGTTTGCGGGACAGAGGCCTCGACCCTCGCTCCGGGTCGATTCTGGTGCAAAGGTTATCCATGGCGGTTCAGCGCGGCAATGCTGCGAGTGTTATGGGTACCTTTGCGCCGGGCGTCACGCGGGGCGGGTTGTTCAATTAGTTTAGTGTTGATTTAGTATTGTACTTATACCTTTATTTTTTTTTATTATAATTATTGTTTCGATGTTTTCATTTTGATATGTTTAGATGTAGTTAATTTAATGAAATTGTAATTGATTTATAAATTATGTTATATTGAATAAAATATTTATAATCTAAAAAAAAAATAGATGAATATATTATCGATTCTTGAATACATAGAAAACGGCCATGACTAAGGAACAATTTTTGTGATATCAAATATCATTACAGAGTTGTCCT
>JALPQI010012760.1:0-30250 GCA_025490895.1 Thaumatotibia leucotreta | reverse complement strand
TATTTTTTGGATACAATAAATAGTTTTAAAAGTACGCAAGTAATTATAGCGGGTTGCATTGATTAACTTGCACGTAGGTATCGCGGAATAGCAAAGTAATATTGTTCATCTTTTAATATGGACTTCTGCAAAGTAACGTCTGATTTAATTAATAAATTTGAAGACAGCATACCTATTGAACAGATATGTAGTGCAGTGCTACAATAGGCAAGCTGCTTGATGTCAGTCTTTTTATTTAAAATTATTTATATAAGCTTTTATCGTACCTATCTATCTTTCATTAGTGATCATCTAGAAGGTACCTACTTATTAAGATGAGTTTAACGAACCTAAACTTTCAGGGTTACATTGTATGATTCCCAAGTTTCTGTGAACATCAGACCTGCTCCTAGATATCAATATAATAATATGGCATTCTCATCTTTAGCTCAATCGGTAACCGAAAGCTTGATCAAAAACTCGGACGATTTTCCGACAGCCAAACATCGCGACAGGTGATACATAATTTTTTTAAAAAAGAAACGGGACTGCTCAGTGACACAATAATATTTAATAATAACGTTAATGACCGAACCAGATTATAAGACACTGATGTGCACGTGCACTCGGTGCATTGCACTGCCAGTGCCCATGTTGCAACTTATTATTTGGAATACGATTTTATTTTCAGTTATCTATGTACTTATAGCTGATAGTGATAAGTCAGTTTACCTAATTGATTTACACCCTGAAAGACTGTAAGCGCACTATCAAGGCTTGGTGGAATTATGCTTAAGCAGTGCCTATGTCATTCTTATCTAATGCCTTGTTTTAAAGAAGGACAGCAGGACTGTGCAAGGAAGTGCGCGAAGCATAATTATGTTTGATTGATATAAGACATTCCTACACGGCAAAGGATTTATTGTAAGCTCGACACTCGATAGGAGAGTACATAACGAAAATATTTGAAAATTTGTTGTTAAACAACTTTGTGAATATGGTGTGGGTGTATTTAGTGGGGTTGGCAATAGCCTTATATTACGTTAACAAGTGGATACGAAGCAATGAAAAGTTTGAGAAAATTCCTGGACCAGCGGGTATTTACATAGTTGAAAATGCTTTGGACTTTTTAATGGATCCTGGTTTGTACTTTATTTATTTATAATAATTAAACTTCACCTATTTATTCTATTGTACAAAATATGTACTTATAGTACAAAATCCGACCTTAATGCCAGGAAGCATTCTACCTGTTAACCTTAACTTAAAGTTTTAAAACCTTGCAGTTTACGTAATAAAGTTGGGGTTTTGTTTCAGTCACCCTGTTTTATTACTTTAGAAAACTCGGCAGCAAGTACAAACAATTTTTCAAAATTAAACTGGCTTCCAGGAGATTTATTGTAATATGCAATCCTGAGGATACCGAGGTGCGTTTATTTACAAAAATTGAGATAAAATTATAAATGCTCTAAGTATTTTAAAGTTAAATATTTATAATAACTATTCGAATCTTTTCTTGTTTTTCTAGGCGATTATATCTGGAACGAAATATAACAAAAAAGGTTTCTTATATGGATTTATAGAGCCCTGGCTGAAAGAAGGATTACTGTTAAGCGATGGTAAACTTATTATTCCTTTATTAGATATCTTCTAAATACCAATTATTTGTAAGCGCAACTAGTAGTAATTAATACAAGTACGCACATCATCTACTAAATATATATATGACCTTTTTAAATTTTAGGACACTCAATTAGCGTCAGATTAAAAAAAAGCTTAGTTGCAGTCAGGTTTGTTACGATAATTAAGCACTAAATATTAGTGTTATTATAACTGTTATAGTCAATTTTATTAACTATAAGCAATAGTAAAAATATAAAAGCACCGATCAAGTTTAAATTCCTAAAGATATCATACTCAATTGTCGTTACAAACCTGACTGAAATTAAGGTTTTTTCATTCTCATGCTATTCAGGTGTCCCTAAAAGTGAAAATGTCCATTTAATCCATTCATAAAATTACTTCAGCTTACGTTGCTTTTCCGTCCAAGTGTTACAAAACATTTATTAAAATGGCAGTAAGTCAAATCAATTCAAAGGCTGTAGGTACGAAGAGAAAACCTGCGTATTGTTTTTATATCGTGCATTTTTCAAGTGACGAAAATGGTTATCAATGTTATCATACACATTTAATAATTTAATAATCTCCGATGTGTGTTGCAGGAGAGAAATGGCAACAGCGCCGAAAAATTTTAACGCCGACTTTCCATTTCAATATTTTGCGCCATTTTAATACAATACTAGAAGAAAACTCGAGGAAATTAGTAGAACAACTAGCATCTGAAGTCGATAAGGATAAAACAAACGTATCTACTTTTATTACGGACTTTACGCTGCATTCGATATGTGGTAAGTATCAATATCTATTCACTATAATACTATATTAATACAATAGCCAGAAAAACTTGGACCTATTCAAGTATTCAAATACTAACTATAGCACCATTTTAATAAGATCAGGGGCCCGTTTCTCGAACGCTTGTAACTTGTAATACAAGTGGAAGTCTCTTTTTGACACCATAAGTCAGATAAAGACTTCCGCTTGTATTACAAGTTACAAGCTTTCGGGAAATAGGCCCCAGCTACGTCGGTAACTTCATTAACCTACCATACTTCACTGTGGGTAATTCGCGTACCTAAGTTGGCCTATTTGCCGCAATCTTAGTTCATCTCGCACAACACAAGAGCTTAATCTACATAACTATATCAATATAGTTCTGTGACATAATCAATAGAGATTATCAAAGTTGTATACAGGGTGATTGGTAGTCCGATGCAAAGCTTTAAGGTGAAGTAAGAATAGACCATTTAAGCCATTGTTGTCTTTGACGAAGTCTGACTTTTAGGGTTCCGTAGCCAAAATGGCAAAAACGGAACCCTTATAGATTCGTCATGTCCGTCTGTCCGTCTGTCCGTCTGTCACAGCCAATTTACTCGGAAACTATAAATGCTACAGTAACGAAATTTGGTAAGGATATGTGTTGTATGAACCGCTACAGGATTATGATACTTATTTGTAAAAAAAAACCATTGGGGTGGGGGCCCTCCATACATGTAACTGAGGGAAAGAAAAAAATTTTTAGTTGTATATAAGCGTGTGGGGTATAAATAGAAAGGTCTTTGAAAATGATATGAAGGTTTATAAATCTTATTTTTATTTAAGCAAATCATTTTCGAGATATCAGCTCTCAACATTTGAAAAATGAGCCCCCCCCCCCTCTATTTTTTAAACTACACGATATAAAATTCAAAAAAAAATATATGTTATGCACATTAATAAACTCTATCAACGATTTTTGGTTTTATTAAATTATCTCCTATAGTTTTTGAGGTAGGTTGATTTAACTGTAATTTTTTAATAATAAATTGATAATGGTACGGAACCCTTCGCGCGCGAGTCCGACTCGCACTTGGCCTGTTTTTTCTTATTAATTTTTTGGTGTGTTTGGCCAAAATACCCAAAATTTAAAATGAACTGCTAATTTTTGACCAAGTTAAGCAATAAACGTACTATTTTTTATTTTATTTAATTAAAGTAACGTGTAAACAATTAAAAAAAAACATAATAAAAGCTTCTTTTTTATAAAAGTTTTTTTTACAGAATATTGAAGTTGAAGTTCCATTTTGAATCCAAAATGGAAAATGTTTAAATGCTATTTTCAACATCATTTAAAAAAAACGAAGTGTGATTTTTTTGAACATATTGCGAAAGTACAAATCAAATTATTTATTAACTAAATATTTTGATTTGTACTTTTTAATTTTTCTCCAGTAGTCACACTACTTAATACTATATAAATTATAAATATTAGATGTCATATACCAAAGAAAAATGACCAAGATCACCTATGTCCGAGGTGGGGATCGAACCCACGTACTCAACTTTCGCGGCTGTTGCCTGTACCCCTCGGCCACTCGGTCTTAGCAACCACCGGTCAAATTTCTCGGGTATATGCAATCCCTTACAAGGCTAGGCGCCTTTGACCATTCTCTCTAAAACATTTTATCTAAAAATGTTTTAACTAAAAATGTAAAAAAAAACCAAGCTGGAAATTATGTTAAAAATAACAACATGGAAAGTGTGCCGGTTCCTGTATTAGAAATCGGGACATCCATTTCGAACATCAATTTTTTTTTACATTTTCATACTAAATGTTGGTAAGTTTATTGCATCTCAGCTCAGGTTCACAATTTTCTCCCTAAAATTAGTTTTTAAGTCTTAATTTCAATACCTGTTGATATATCTGCGTTGATGATATCTCAAATGAAAAAACGATAATTAGGCATGTTTTCTAAAAGGTTTGAACAAAAAAATCACATTTCGTTTTTTTTAAATGATGTTAAAATGGTATTTTAATATTTTCTATTTGGAACATGAACTTTAAAATTCTGTAAAAAAAACTTTTACAAAAAAGAAGCTTTTATTATGTTTTCTGAAATTGTTTACACGTTACTTTAATTAAATTACATAAAAAATAGTACGTTTATCGCTTAATTTGGTAAAAAATTAGCAGTTAATTTTAAATTTTGGGTATTTTGGCCAAAAACACCAAAAAAAAAATAGTCAGACTTCGTCAAAGACAACAATGGCTTGAATGGTTATAAATAATCTATATATATAAACGGCAATGTCCTGACTGACTGACTGACTGACTTAAATCAACGCACAGCCCAAACCGCTGGTCCTAGAGAGTTCAAACTTGGCATGTACATTCTTTATAATGTTTAGAGGCGCACTAAGAACGGATTTTTGAAAATTCATCCCGTAAAGGGGTTAAATGGAGGGTTAAAGTTTGTATGGGGAAATAAGATTAGTTGGGCTATTTTATTCGAAACTTCACATGAATGTTTTTAACAATAAATAAGTAAACACGTATTTCAGGTTTTTTGAAAATTCATCCGGTAAAGGGGTTAAATTGAGGGTTAAAGTTTGTATGGGGAAATAATATTAGTTGGGCTATTTTATTCGAAACTTCACATGAATGTTTTCAACAATAAGTAAGTAAACACGTATTTCAGGTTTTTTGAAAATTCATTCCTTATGGGGGTTAAATGGAAGGTTAAAGTTTGTAAAAAGGAACCAGATTCGTTGGGCTATTTAATTCAAAACTTCATAGAAGTGTTCTTGCCAATGAAGATGTAGGTACTTATCTACATACCATGTTATTTACGAGTAACATAGGTACGATGAATACGTAGATACTTTTAATATTACATTTTGGTAAGTAATGCAGTTTGCTACATAAAAGGTCATTGTGAGGTTTTATTTTTTAAGTCTAGACAAAGCCATATTTATTTGTTTGTTCGTTAAAAATATCTACAATTTTGCATGGCGTCATATGATTCAAAGCGAACAAATTTCAAATGGTTGTTTGACAGCTCGCGGACAGTATACAGTGTGTAAATCTAATACGAGCGATCAATTAAACCAGGCATGGGATTCATTAGTGTAATCATGGATTACAAGGTTTTTTTAAAGTTACTCTTAATTTAGACCCTACAGAATTTTTTTAAGATTATTGGAGCAGCAATGTAGGTACGAACATTTGTTATTGTTGATATGGCAGTTATGTCATCTGCCTTTGAAATTAGCTGTCAACGAGTGCTTAACTCGCGTATGTTGCTCTACATTGCGCGCCGAATTATTTTGTATGGAAAATTTTGTTGCTCCCATTTTAAGTAAAAGTTATTTCAATGTACTTATTATGTCGTAAACTAACACCCGTTAAGAGCTTCGCCCGTATTAGACTTACACCCTGTATGTATAAGCAGCGCGGGTACACGGGCCGCCTCACTGTAAATTCAGCTTTCTAATTCGTGTAGTTTATTTGCAATGAAGTATTTAATTATGTCACACTAATATGCTGTTCAATGAAACAGACTTCAAACAGAATGTAATAAAGTAAGATTCTACTTAGGTTTAGGAAAGGTTAGAACTGCGACCCCACACAGAACGAACGGCTATCAAAGTAGGTTTTGGGTTAGATTAGAAATGCGACTCCACACAGAAACGAACGACTGTCAAAGGAGGTTCAGGTTAGGTTTGAATAGTAACCCCACACAGCAACGAACGGCTTTGAAAGCAGGTTTATGTTAGGTTTGAACTCCAACCCCACACAGAAACTAACGGCTATTAAGGTAGGTTTAGGTTAGGTTAGAACTGCGACCCCACACATAAGCAAACGGCTATCAAAGTAGTTTAAGGTTAGGTTAAAGTGCGACCGCAATGGTCCATTCATGATTCATGATTTCACGCAGAAATGAACGGTTATTCAAACAGGTTTAGGTTAGGTTAGAACTGTGACCCCACAGATAAGCAAACAGCTATCAAAGTAGGTTCAGGTTAGGTTAGAACTGCGACCCCACACATAAGCAAACCGCTATCAAAGTAGGTTTAGGTTAAGTAAGAACTGCGACCAGCGCGACCCCACACAGAGACGAACGGCTATTAAAATAGGTTTATGTTAGGGTAAAACTGTGACCCCACACATAACCGAACAGCTATCAAAGAAGGTTAAGGTTAGTTTAGAGTAAGATAAATATTAGAGTTTAGATAAATATTACTAAATTTAAACCAAACTAAAATAAGAAACCGTAAAGGAAAACCTCAAGAACCATTCAAAATTCCCTGATTTATTTACTGAAAACTATTCTTCGACAGAATGACTTGTCGATGAAATGAAAATACTTGAACCGTTGTCTTTGAAATAACATTCTATTAAATGATTGTACACAAGTCAAAGCGAAACCCAAAAAAAAATATCACAAATATTAAACTTATTTCGGCCACTTTTGAATCTCCTGAGAAAAAAAAACAAAATAGGATTCATTATTTGCAGGAAACTGTGTAACATGCATAATATATAACTACATACAATCGAAATGGTAACCTCCTTCTTTTTTGAAGTCGGTTGAAAACATTTTTTTTTCATTGTAGTCCAAAATCTACGCGTGCGAAGCCGCGGGCAAAAGCTAGTAATTATATACTTAGGTCATCATCATCAGCCTATGATAGTCCACTGCTGGACGTAGGCCTCTCCTATTAACTATGCGTATAGACGCATTAGGAGGTAAATGCCCATAATCGCCACGCTGGGCAAACGGATTGGCGATCGCAGTAATGTGTCCACTAGGATGACGCTGCTGCCCGTCATCAATCTTTAATCAAATATGGTCAGTGACACTTCAATCCCTTAGTCGACTCTTACGACACCCGCAGGAGGAGTTGGGGTGGCGACAAATGTATTCTTTCTGCCGTCACCACACGGCCAACACGGCACGGCGGGCACGGTACTTTACCTTAAAGCTTTGCATCGGACTACCAATCACCCTGTATACTATCATTCTTTAGACTAAATAGTTCCTTAATTCATTTTCCCGTAAAAAAAATACAGATATTTATTAAATAAATTCAATTTAACCAATAACTTTAGAGACTGCAATGGGAACCCAGTTGGATAACAAAGCAACCAGTGCTGGGCGCAATTACAAAGACGCCATTCTAAAGCTCGGAGTATACGCCGTCCACAGAGCCCAAAGAGTGTGGCTATATCCCGACATTATCTTCCCCTGGACTAAGCTTGGACGCAAGCAGCAGAGAATATTGGATCTGATGCGATCTTTCCGAGACACCGTAATCGATAAACGAAGAGACTCAAACGAATTCAAAAATATGCTCCTTGAAGCAGCTAACAGCACAGATGAACAAGAAATATCGATGGCAGGTAAAAAAAGACTGGCAATGTTAGATCTCTTACTGCAGGCAGAAAGAGACGGAATTATTGATGCAAATGGAATTAAAGAGGAAGTGGACACATTCATGTTTGAGGTACAGTTACCTAAAGTTAGAATAGTACATTACGACACAAGTGCGAAAAACATGAAATTCGACACGAGTTACGAATTTCGTTTTTGCACGTGTCTCGTACGACGTTTTTTAGTACAGATGCCCTCCGAAGTTTTGAACCTGACGTAAAATGACACACTTCTCGCACTAGAGCCTAAAAAACACACCATCTGTACTAAAAAATATACTTTACTACTTTTCTCCTCTGTAATTTACCTACAGAAGTACCTACACTACCTACCCTTTTTAGTTAGCGAAATATAAAATTTTAATATTTTATATAAAATACGCTCTTCAGCTGTACTATTTTTCTTAAGTTTAGTCGATCAAATAAAATTAATTATGCCTGTCTATATATTATTAGAAAGATGGGTTGACCTCCACCTCAAACGTAGGGGAACTAGGTAATTTTTCTTAGGTATGTGGTATTTAATATTCATCGTACAATTTTTCTTTATTTTAAGGGTCATGATACGACGGCAACAGCACTGCAGTTTACTTTAATGTTATTGGCATGTTATCCGGAGGCACAGGTAATATAAAACTTATAAAAGTATTGTTATGTGGATATTACGTTCAAAATCTATCATTTGTAATCATAACAAGTACTAATTTTAACATTTACTATGGCCCGGGCAACTGTGTACTTCATTCTAAATCGTTTACATCATTGGTTTTCAGGAGAAAGCTGCCGAAGAATGCAAACAGATCTTTAAATCTCCTGACCAACAAGCAACGATGTCTGATTTGTCAGCAATGAAATATCTGGAATGTTGCATCAAGGAATCTCTAAGGCTCTATCCTCCGGTGCATTTCATTATGAGGGAACTTAACCAACCCTTAAAATTAAGTAAGTAGACAATATCAGTAGGTAGATATTAGGAAATTCTGGATAGGATTGTTTTAAACGGAACTTTTTTTTATATTTTTTTAAAACTGACTTTTCGTCTACATCAAAATGCCATACTATAATTATATATTTATTTATATGTACAGTATTTTGTGTTTATTTCTACATTCATTAGCTTCATACCACCTTTCTCAGTTTTGCACCACCTACTGTCAACTTTTACTTTCTTATCTCCTATACACAAAGATTGTCTGGAAGATATCGCTTTTTAGCGATAAGACCGCCTTTTATTTACCTCTTTCAAACATGTACTTTTATTATTTGTCTTGTATTTGATATAAGACGTATTCAGTTCAGATATAATACCAACTTATTTTTAATGTGGATCGCATCGCAGTACATTGTACTTGCATTCATCAAAATATGTTTTCCCTTCACTAGCTCGTAAAGCGCTCTTTTATCCTTTAATACGACCTTTTTATCAACATGTGAATAAAGTAATTTGACCATGCTCTAAATCCTATAGCCCACTATGGATAGCCCACTAGTGGATCTGTATGACCGTAGTAAACATGCGCAATTGGAGCTCACATGTTAAATTGGTCAACTCAATTCTCATTGGTGACTTTGTAAGCCATTGGCTATATTTAAGTACCAGGAGTAACTCTATTCTACGATACGTTTCGACATTGAGTTTTAAATGGTTTCTTTAGTTAATTTACATTTGGATGAGATTTGTATCATATTTCCTCGCGATACTAAGGGGAAAAAAGTTGTATTACACTTGGCGCCAAAGTTTGTTCAACTCTCGTGCCTTGAGACCTTCGCATTGCTCAAGATTCCAGTTTTTTCGCTCTCTCTACGCTCGTGGTTCAATTTTGGAAACTTTCACTAGGTACCTCAGGTCTCAATATTGGCACGACAGTTAAACAACAACTTTGCCCCCTTGTATAATAAATAACTATTTTACTTATCTACTTAGTTTCCACGTTATCGGTTTTTGTAAAAACAACGTTGCACAGTAGATCGAAATGAATAAAAAATGGACATTCGCGTTTTTTCCTAAAAATCATATTTTAAAAAATGCTCTTCGGTTGGACATAATAAGAGGAATAAAAAATGTTATATAACATTTTTCAAAATGAAGGTTATTTTAAGCAGAAAAAAATAGAATGTGTTTTTTTTGTATGAAACTAAAAAATAGGTATCTTATTGTAAGAAAACCGTAACCGATCCCGCTTTCAAATCTTTAGAATATCATTGTCCTACCTCAGATCAGTACAAAATAGTTAAAACCTTATCTCAGTAGGTGCCCGTTTTCTTTTGTAATCAAATCAAAAGTCAGTAAAATGCAACATTTTTCTTAGTTCTTAATTTTTTTATTTTCATTGAGAAAACGGTGTATTCAGGACAATTTAGTATAAAAAAGTATATATGACATTTTATTAAGAATAAATACAATTTTTTATAAGAAAATTGTATTGAAATAGAAACATTTATTGCGGTGAATTTATTGATAGTTAACAAATAGCTAAAATATACTTCATATCAACAATAACGATATAAGTAAATAAAAAAATGCCTTTAAAAATCTTCATTATTTACCACCTTCTTCTATACTTTTTTAAATAATAGAAAACATAAGCACTGATGACGCTGAAAATATAGAAATGTCTGAAAGTGTAGAAGAAGGTGGTGAATAAAATAGATCTAAGATACAATGTATTGTTTTTATAACTTACATTGTAATTGTAGAATTATAAATAACGTGAGGCTCAAACATATTTAAATATTTATCAAACGTGTTACTCATGTAATTTAAAGTCGATAATTGCTCGACATGTTCGATCCATTAAGAGGATCCTCATCATGGAGTACCCGCAACCAAAGCCCGACGAGCACTATGTCGCTGCACGTGGTCGTTTAATTACATTATAACTGTTGATTTCAAGTATATTTTAAATTTTTGTTACTACCATAGTTAGTAAAAACATCGCAATACATGTTTGATTTCAATGTCTTAATTTTAACCATTTTCCTGAGAAAACTTGTATTTATCTGTATGAAAATGTCATAAATATTTTATTTTTATACTAAATTGTTATGAATATACCGTTTTTTTAATTAAAATAATAAAATACTTAACTAAGAAAAATGTTGTATTTACTGACTTTTGATTGGACTATAAAACAAAAACGGGCACCTACTGAGATAAGGTTTTAACTATTTTCTACTGATCTAAAGTAGAACAATGATATTCTAAAGATTTGAAAGCGGGATCGGTTACGGTTTTCTTACAATAAGATACCTATTTTTCATTTTCATACAAGAAAAACACATTTTATTTTTTTCTGCTTAAAATAAACCTCATTTTGAAAAATGTTATATAACCCTTTTTATTCCTCATATCATGTCTAACCAAAGTGCATTTATTAAAATAGAATTTTTAGAAGAAAATCGGAATGTCCCTTTTTTATTCATTTCGATCCACTGTGCGTTGGAGGACATCGATTGTCACAGTGCCGACAGTATCAGTCTAATATTAAATACGAAACCGTGAGTGGGACAAGAAATTCTGCTAGAAAGTCAGCTGCTATTACCTATATTTACCATTTTCTAAGTTCGCAGTAGAACTTAGGCACTGGTCTCACCGCGAACTACTAAGCTATGAACTACTTATGGGCTATTATAAACACGAACAAAAGATACGAAAAAAAGAGACACGGGAGTGCGTATCTTTTGTTCGTGTTTATATCATAGTTGATATCATAGTTTAGTAGCTCGCGTTGAGACGAGATCAGTGCCTTACTGCCTTAAGCCACTATTAAGTACCTAGGAACTTGAAGTGGAAGACAATCGATTTTGTAACTGAGTACATTTCATGTTAGGTGTATTTTATATTAATTTTGTAGCCATTAGATATTAATTATTAACATAACATCCCTTTACCTAGATACTTAATAGATAATATTTGATAAAGTGTTGCCAAGTGATAAGATTTAACTAGATCCACCTATATTATGTTTGTACAATTACTATGCGGGTATTGAAGATTACTTAATCAACTATGTCCAATGTTCAAGCTTCCATAGATAAGTTCGTTAAAAACATATTTGTTTACAGTAACCGTACCGTGAGCTGGCAAGTAACGTTTACGTTACCGTTTTCTCACTATGTACATTAGTCCATCACGTTCGCTTTGATCCATCAGTGTCTGTCCGTTCCTATGTATGATTAAAACTACGTAACGGATTTTATTAAATAGTTATAGATTCAAGAGGAAGGTTTTAGTATCTGTATTTTATTTATTTAAACTTTATTGCACAAAATTAAAACTTAACGTACAAAAGGTGAATGCCATGAGGCATTCTCTACCAGTCAACCTATCATACTAATCATCGTACGAAACCGGGGCAGGTCGCTAGTGTTGTATAAAAATTCATACAAGATTAACCACACCTCAAATTTGTTAGGTTACACGTATACTTTTTTAATTCTATATTTAAGTCACGTCCTCGCGGGCGTCCAATATGGGGGCCTACAATTTTTAATACTTTGTATAATGTATAGTCAACCAATTGGCCACTCAGGAACCATCTCACAGTGACAAATCAAATTGTAAGAAGCTCCTTACTACTTATTATTTTGACAAGGTTCTTGAGCAGCCCAGCAGGCTTAGCACATGGTTGGTGCGATAGTATATCGCCGCGAGATGGATCTCCCGTCCTTCACTATTAGCTATATTAATAACAGAGGGACGGATAGACTATCTCTCGGCGAGATATTGTCGCCCCAATCATGTGCTATGCTAAGCATACAGGGTTGCAATTAGGGCTACCGGTATCCGTGTTACCCGCAGACACGTGTACACGAATCCTTAGCACCGGCGGTACTAAGAACCCGAACGACACGAAACGCCAAGAAACGTTTCCAACTTAGAAACGTTTCCAAGCGCGGGTCCGCGGATCTACTTAGAAACTTTTCCAAGCTTGAGTCTTGCGGATCCATTACAATTGAATATTCGAAAAACCTATGTTTTTATTAGTAAAAAGTCTGAAACAAAAAAATACCTACTGAAAAATTCGCAGTTTTTTACGAATTACGCAGCTAGAAATTTTCTTTGATGCAGGTTAAATGCGGTTCAATACTTTGTTCAAATATAAAATCGTACCTATATTTTAGATTGCCACTGCCACTACACATTGAGGGCGGATCAGACACAGGTACTCGGGTATCCGTGTCTTAATTACACGGTTCCTAATTAAACGTTTCCAACGGGTAAGAAACCCGTTTCCCGGTAGCAAAGAAACGGGTACACGGAAACGGGTACACGAAACCCGGACACGACCGAGAGCCCTAGTTGCAATTATACACGTTAACTAGTATTTTTACAGGGTGGCATTGGGGTCGTGTAGCAAGAGTAAACAGGGTATTTGGGACGGTCATACTGAGCAACTTTCACTAAGGAGACCACCATGAAATCAGGAAAAATAATCTTTATTGCACAAAAAGAAAAATACAATTGTAGAAAAGGCGGACTTAATTCTAGGAAGCATTCTCTCCCAGTCAACCTTCGGGCAAAGCAGAAAAATAGTAGGCGGTGCGATAAATGCAGAGTTAAAGTTACAAAAATAACGTAAATAACTACGCTTTAATGGAGCCCTAATTTATTTTATCAATCAACTCATAATTAGGAGTCTTTTTTTCGCGATTTCATGGCTCCATGGTGAAATTTGCTTAGTATTCCCGTTCCTAGTACCCTGTTCACTCTTGCTACCCAAATGTCACCCTATATAATTTGTTCGACAGACTCCGGCGGCCATGAAGTGCCTGCCGGCTCGGACTGCGCAATCCTGCTGTGGGAGCTGCAGCGGCGCAGCGACCAGTTCGTGGAGGCGCTGGAGTTCCGCCCGGAGCGGTTCCTGGAGCCGCCTACCTGGCATCCTTATGCCTTCATCCCGTTTAGCGCTGGACCTAGGAACTGCATAGGTAAATAAAATAAATGTCTTGGGACATCTCAAGGTGCGTTCAAACTAAAAGAGCATTCGCTGTTCTAACCTCCCACTCTACGAAATGCGATCGGTACACAAAACGTGATTGGTTGATTTCGTAGAACGGGCGCTGGAACAGCGAATGCTCTTTTGGTTTGAACGCACCTTTACACAAATCGACCTAGGGCCTATTTCTCAAAAGCTTGTAATGTTGTAATACAAACGGAAGTCCTAACTATATATCCCACGGTGAGGTCAATTAAAGCTATAATGTGGGTACTAAGCGACGATAAATATCATAGATATGTAGATACATATAGATACTTATATGTATACATAGACAGCCACGACCAAGTAACAAATATTTGTGATAAATAAATAGGTTCACAAATAACGCCCTCGCCGGGATTCGAACCCGGAAGCTTAGTAGGCAGGGTCACTTATTAAATAGGCTACGGAGGCTGACACAACACAGGTATAGCAAACTTATTAGTAAAATACTCGTACTTGTGGCCTATAAAGTGCTATAAGCAGCGACTAGATATTATACTAGACGAATGTGTCCGTCAGGTCAGGGGACTTGGAGTATCCACCGAAATCCTTTTAAAATCAAAAGTACACATCTTGGGTTGATATGAGAGCAGTTTTCAAAAAGTTTGTACACAAATTTAATTAAGACAGATCGTTAAATGACTGTTTAATTTCCTATTTTGCTACCGCGTTCTTTTGTATAGGTATTTATGTCTATTATTTCGCGTAATAAAATTCCACAATTTATAAAACCTTAATTGCAAATAAAGAACGAATAATTGAAATGTGTATCGTTAAAAAAGTTGATAAAAAAAGAATAGGTAAACGGGTAGCTCTCACATTTAGCGCAAATAATTACTTTCTCACATTTAGCTCTTACAAACTTATTGAGAAATGCTCATGATAGCGTGTTGAGGTGCATTCAGACCTAACGAGCATTCGCTATTCTATCGCCCACTCTACGAAATTCGTTCGTTACACAAAACGCGATTAGGTAGTTGATTTCGTAGAGTGGGGGATAGAATAGCGAATGCCCATTTGGTCTGAATGCATCACCTTTGCACATTTGCAAGCGTGCCGTGTATTCTATTCAAATATATTCTCACCCCTAAGCTCTGAGGGATATACCTACTTGTCCCCTATGTAAAATTTTGTTTTAGGTCAAAAATTCGCAATGAATGAAATGAAATTCGCGCTATCAGCAATACTGAGGAACTACAGGCTGCTACCGGTTTCCACGCCTCAGAACATCGTGTTCATCACAGACTTCATACTGCGCCCTGTCGATCCCATTTATGTCAAATTTGAAAAAAGAAAGCCTTGATTGATAAATTTCTGAAGTGTGTGAGAATTACAGGATATGAAGCACTTGCATTATAGTTGCTAGTTGCTGATTTCTAGGAATGAACTTCGCCAATAAACTGTTTTGCAGTTTGGCGAAGTTTTTGTAGTAGTTTTAAGTATTATATCAATCTTAGAAATAAAAAAAAACTTTTGACAGTTTAATATGAGGTTAAGACTCACCATTTTTCCGATAGTCTTAAAGTCAGATATGTATACTGTAACTGTCAAAAGTTCATTCAAGGAAATTGGCAACTGTTAACTGCTTAAGCAGACGGTACACAACTACTATGTTTTGCATTTTTAATTTGCGTAACCCAAGTTGTATTAAAATGTTATTTTTGACAAACACTTGTATAAATTAATTTTACACCTGTCTAACAAAACATGCATACCTAACTACCGAATAAAGTAGACCTATACCTACCTATGTTACGGCCACATATGCTCATCAAGCGAAAACATAATGTTTATGTCAATGCACTTCAAAGACGAATAAAAGTCACTTAGAACAGTTAGAACACACCCTTAAGACACTTTATTTCAACGTAACAAGGTTTACAAAATAAGTAACGTTTTTTTGGCAAAACATCTTCCAAATAAAATTAGAGAAAAACTGGTTATACCGAAATAGTTCGCTGGCTCATAACCGGTGATTACCTGCGCTCCTTAAGATAGTAGAAGTATTAGTCAATAAAGCTCATAAAAACAGTTTATCTCTGTTAGAATTTATCAGAAAGAATGTGTTGAAAGTTTCGGCACGACCGAAAAGTCCGACAGGTTTTTGACCAAAACCGAAACTTCTGTTAGACTCTCTCTGCTAAATGTTGGATGGATTTGTATTGAAATATACCTATAGCCTATAAGTAGGCTTTATTTAATTGAACTCGCGTTGGTAAATAGGTGTCTACACTTCGGTTTGGCCCTTAATATGACGGTTCAATTGTTGTATTTTTCCAACCAGAATCAGAATCATTAAGACTATTGAGAATTGAGGCGGAAAGAAAAGGATTAAGATACGTCTTGAGTACACTTTTCATCCCTCGTCTTCAGAAAGTTGCAGGCAAGCGGGTGGAAAATTGCTTTTCCTCCCCTAGGGTGGAAATTATTTTAAAAGTAAGTAAAAAGCTAAAATTCTCTTTTGGTAGAGTGAATGGCCAGTAGCAAGAACCTAGCAAAATCCATATATTCCATATTATATTCTGCACACCACATGACACTTAAACCCGTCTCTTTCCATTGTATGAACAAGTTTGGTCAACCGATAAGTGCAGTAGCTAAGAAAACATATTTTCTGAACTGTACTTCTTTTTTCATTTCCACAAGTCGGAATGAAAAGTAGAGTGCTTACCACGGGGAAAGAACGGAACCCATTTAACCCTCGAACCTTTCGCGCTCTTCCTACGATCGAGCGCAAAAATATCTCAGGTTACATGGGTTCCTTTCCGCCCTTGGTTACCAATCTACTATAGCAGCTTGTTTATTACCCCGGGACTTGATCAAAACTTAATAATGACATTAGCCGACCGAGGACCGAGCACGAGTTACCTACATTACATGTTTTTCACAACTTTTTCTAATCAATAATAGGTACCTAGAACATGTTTACTGTTTACTGCGATATATTAGGAAATAATATATGTATATGTAAAACGACTGTGCATACTGAGTATCTACCTATAACCTTATAGTTACAGTATAGATAGACTGTTTCATTCACGAAGACGCGTGGATTGATTCGTATTGTCATGTCATTACAGGTTACTTTTGACAAATCCGTACGTCATCGTGAGTGAAAATATCTATAGTTACATTAGTTACCAACTTATCAATATTCACAGAGAGATAACAAAACACTGATTCAGTTAATTACGAGTCCCAGCCAATACACTCGTCCAAAATGTTAATTTATTTACTCTCGACCGCGATTTTGTTGTGTGTTATTCATGTGTTATTTAATTACAACAGCGTTGCTAGAGCGCTTAGAAAAGTACCAGGCCCAAGGGATGCATTTATAATTGGCAACGCACTTGAAATTATAGTTCCGTCAGGTAAATAGTAGGTATACCGGATGTGCCCTATAGTAGGCACTGATTTCTAAAGCTACAGAAGACAGGTGTCAATTTTTTAGGAGTATTTTGCTACTGTTTCTAGTCCGATTAATTCAGTTTAAACAATTTAGATAAATTACCGAGAGGTTGGAATTGCGTATAAAGTGGTTATGTTTACAATGTATTATGTGGTACCTATAGTTGGTATGTTTTCTCAACGACTCGACTCTTGTACTGATATCATTGGACTAATAGTAAACCTAATTGCAAAGACATATAATTGCTAGGTACTTTTAGTGACACCATTACAAATGCAATTCCAAGTTCTCGAATTGGTTAGAGGCTCTACATTTAAATGTATTGTTGCTATTTCAGGCAACCGCCTTAGGGGTAAAATAGTTGTATTCACTAGCCTATCTTTATAAGCATCTCTTACATTAATTTTCAGACAAATTAATGGACATGGGCAGAGATCTAGCGAAAAGATTTAATGGAATTCACAGATTCTGGAGTTACCCATTAGGAGCAGTAACAATCTATAATCCAGAAGATATAGAGGTAACGGATACAATCATGACTTTGTAATTACTAGCTACAGAACAAGTGAAGGGTGCACAGAAACAACCTACGACTTATTTTATATTTTGTCTCGTTAGCCAAATATCGAATATCTAAGTATATTAATTGCATTTTTTAATTATCAAAACTGTACTTTTGTACTGTAATTGATTGCAAAGTAAATTAGGGATTACTACACAAATATAGGTACATGGTGTAATAGAAAATGCTGGTGATATTTACAAATAATCTAATAAAAAATTTGAAACTTGACAGTGCGTTGTCGGATTTTGTTGTAGGTTTCTACAAAAATGTAATACACTTGTGCATTGCATGTCACTCAATTATGCGTCAAACTAACATAATGCCGAATATAATGCATGTACTCGTACAAGGGCTCAATAGGCTTATGGCATTCATTGCATTGTTTGCCACCGACGTGGTATATAAAAAAAAAACCTATTTAAATACATTCTGAACGTGCATTCAGACCTTAACTTGTGAAGTCAAATTAAATGCTTATTTGTAAATGTGCATTCAGACCAAACGAGCATTCGCTATTCTAACCCCCTACTCTACGAAATTCAATCGCTACACAAAACGTGATTCGTTGATTTCGTAGAGTGGGGGATAGAATAGCGAATGCTCGTTTGGTCTGAATGCACCTTTACAATAAGCATTTTATTTGACTTCACAAATTATAAACTAAGTTTGGATAAGTTTTTATTAGTTAAAAAAGTTTTCAATTTTACAATACTCCTAAAGGTTACCCAAGCTTAGGACCAACTATTTATCTATTTACTTAAAACTTGTTTACAGATAATTACGTCAACTATGAAACATAGTCACAAAGGAATTATTTATCACTTATTGAAATCATGGCTCCAGGACGGGCTGCTTCTAAGCAACGGTAAATTAATATTATAAACACAAAAGTATCTCTGTGTATTTTTCATGCCTAACCTATAACCTATAGAACCGAGTTTTACCCATACCTATAGGTATGGTTTTCATAACATAAATCTTCGCAAACGTGATGACAACAAGTAATATTTATGTAGTCAAAATAAATACACTACGCTTGTATATGAGACAGATATGTATACCTTCCTTTACAAATTGAAGTAGCTGAAAACTAATTCAACACATTTTCCTTAGCATAACCTATCAGTACATAATCAATTTAATTATAGTCTTATCATAATAAGATGATTGTGTTTAATATCATTACCAAAGATACTTAAATAGGACAAATAAAAATGTCCTATAGATAAAAGTATCAAATTGAGTTATTATAAAACTTAACATTTTTTATAGGTACAGTCAAGGGCAAAAATATCTGTACACTTTTTTACTTATGTCTGGAGCATAAGGTTTAAAATCGTATTTATATTTATGCCCCTGACTGTACCTATGTAATATGACACATCATCTTGTTTACGTTGTATTATATTAGCTGTTTTAGTAAAACGTCCCACTTTGTCACTAACTTTCAACTAACCTTAAGTTTACTTGCTTAATTGTTTATACAGGGTGTAAGTCTAATACGCTCGCAGCTCTTAACTGGGGTTAGTTTAGGACATTATAAAGTATGTATATTTAGATAACTTTTACTTAAAAATAGACCACCAAAAGTATCCCTACGAATTGATTTGGCGCGTAATTTACAGCAACCCACTCAAAGTTAAACGCTCGTTGGCAGCTAATTTCAAAAGCAGATGAGATGATAATAACTGCCATCTTATTCACAAATGTTCGTACCCAGATTGCTGCTCCGAAAATCTTACAAAAAATTGTACGGCGTTATAACAAAGTGTAATTTAAAACCACCTCGTAATCTACGATTACACTAATTAATTCCATGCCTAGCTTAATTTATCGCCCGTATTAGATTTACACACGGTTTATTATGAATTTTCTGTCTAGCGGCCTACTGCATCATACTCAAATAAATATACTCGTCACGTGAAATTATCACTATCCTTTTCCTCAGGCATATAAAAGATAAAGAAAAGGACAGCTAACATTTATCTATCAGAAATATTTTACCCGGGGTAGGTGAAACCCATAGGCATAGCCCATAGGCTACGGTGACTGCTTTCCATCAGGCGGGCCGTATGCTTGTTTGCCACCGACGTGGTACAAAAAAAAACGGGCCCTAAAGGCCTGGCCACGACATTGGTCTAAGGCGGCGAGCAAGTCCATAAGTTAGAGCGAGATGCCGATATGGGAATTCCCTCTCGCACTTATGGTTTTTCGCTAAAACGGTCGCCTTAGACCAATGTCGTGGCCAGGCCGTAATAGTTAGCGACAAAGTGGGGCGTTTTACTAAAGAGGTAGGTTTTACGTAATATGTGAACGTTGTAATTACGGGTTCATGTCTAAACTTAACTTTACAGGTGAAAAATGGCAAGCTCGTCGTAAAATCCTGACGCCCACGTTCCATTTCAACATTCTACGGCAGTTTAGCGTCGTGCTGCAGGAGAATACGCAGCGCCTGGTGGCGGCACTGGAGGCGGCCGCGGGACGGCCGGTTGACGTCGTGCCTGTCATATCTGAGTTCACACTTAACTCCATTTGTGGTACAGACACCATCAGACATACGTATATCTGCTGTGTTATTCACTAAGGAAACCGCCTTGCTAACAGCGCTGCGGCAGCGTCGAGCCTAAAAATGGTATTCACTAATGCACTTTAAACGACACTAGCGCTCGGCGACGAATGCGGCGGGAGCTGGAACTACACTGCGTCGAAAGTTACCGCCTACAGTTCGACGACGAGCTGTTCTACGTTAGTGAATACCGTTTTTCGCAGCGCTGCGCTCTACGTCGAAGTGAAGGCTGTCTCGTCGTCGAGCTCGTTGACGAACGCAGCGTCGAATGTGTGAATAAGAGAATAGCATAGTTGAGCGGCCAGGGTGCTTACAAATATCTGAGCATGCCTCTATTGCAGGTACCGGAACCGTTATTTTCTTTAAACAAAAAGAACGGTTCTTTTTTCGTTCTTCTGTATAATTTTATTGTAAGTTAATGGAGTAATTTAAAAAATTGATATTGTAAATTACATAAAATATTGAGCAGTACATCAAGAGTATAAAACATTTTAAAATATTGGGTTATTTCGATGTTTTTGTAAAATACCAGTTCCGGTCCCTGCTCTATTGTCAAGGGCATGTATATTGTTTGAGCACTGTGGCCACTCCGATATATCTGATGGCAACTGTACGTAAGCACAGTTTTAAATATTACCTACAGTATGGAATAGTACCTACTAACGTACATACCTACAGTATGGATGGATACACCCTGCCTCCCAGCCAAAGTTTGGCCCTCCCACTCGGTGACCGCAAAGTTACCCTGTCATATCTTGTCTCACTCACACAATCGTGGCATACAGTCAAGTGCAAAAATAAGTATCGAAAGAATTCGCCCATAAATATGTTACGTTCTTATTACACAGCATTAGAGTGCACTAGGACATATTTTTGAAAATTTTCGTGTACACTTTATTTTGTCTTTGACATGTTTAAACAATGCAATTCAAAAGTAAAATAACTGCCTACTAAATTAGGTAGTTATTAAAAATCTAGAAATAACACGTGCGTTATTTACATTACTAGTATACATAGCTATTTATTGAAGAAGATAATGTAATGATAATGTGGTTAGGTCAAGTTAGGTTAGCAGGTTAGGTTATCATCAGGTATCAGGTAGTAGCCCCAATAATGAAATCCTTTAGGAGAGCTTTGTATGAGGATAGATAACCGTAACTACATCTTGTACCAACTTTGAAAAGCTGAAACTTTAGGTACTTGTTACACCAACATACACCGTCTGCAACTCACACTCTGGTAACATTTTCCTTTTTGTTTATGCTATTTTTGGCACAGAATTTCCAGAATGACCATGTGAGCATGGAAAAATTTCTTTCTATTCATCAACTTAGTGCCTACATAAAAAATATCAATAACTGATTCCTTCTCCTTAAACTTCTTTCTTAACGCTTTATAGGGCACTGGTCTCAAAAACGACCACCCTAAAGCACTTTTCATCTTTTTGTAATTTTTTCTTGTACAGAATTGTTGGTACTATATGATGGCGTTGAGGCCACCCACGATTTTTTTTGAGTCTTGCCCGTTAAGGGTTGGTAGTAGTACTACAAAACAAAAGTAATGCTTATAAATAATTTTGCAGAAACCGCAATGGGCACACAATTAAACGAGCAGGAAGTCAATGCTGCCAGAACTTACAAAGACTCAATATATAAAATAGGCCATATTTTCAGCAACCGTTTTGCAAGAATATATTTGTTTTCGGACTTTATATTTAATTTGACGTCGTTAGGCAGACTGCAGAAGGAGATATTGAAAATAATTCACAGTTTTACTAAAAAAGTAATAGACCAGAGAAAGTTGATGCTCGGAAATAATAATATTAATTCAGATACAATAAACAATACCGAAGAATTTGACGATCTATTTATGAAAAAGAAGAAAAAAGTGGCAATGCTCGATCTATTAATATCCGCTGAAAAAGATGGACTGATTGATAGTACAGGCATTCAAGAAGAAGTCGATACATTCATGTTTGAGGTAAGTATGTAGAAATTAAGGGGAAATGAGGGGAGATAGCACTAACTGTACAATAGTCTTGTTAAATTGCTTCAAGGGAGTAGACTTGTTAAAGTCTGATTGAAGTATTGATGGCGAGAGTCCATCAAACCTTAAATTTGGACTCCTTAAATCAAACCTTAAATTTGGACTCCATCAAACCTTATTTTATGGACTCTGGGACAAACAAACACAGATATGATTTATACAAACTGAACACTGATATATATTATAACGATGTAGATCATGTAGATAGGTGGTATTCAGTATTACAAAATATGTAAAATAAATTGTAAAATGCAGTTTCCAGTGAAATCTTTCGAAATTACTTTATTGACGATGATTTGGGCATTTTCGCGAGAAGAGATCCAAAAAAAAATTTTTTATGGTAGGTAAATTTAATGTTTTTCCTACTCAGAATAACGAGCTCTTTCAATCTAAGAGAAAAAAAGTACAAGAAAAAAATGGTCCCACATTTTTCATACATTTTACATGCTCTCCACTTTGTAACCGCTGTACAAAGTGTTTGAAAAACGGTTACGTAATAGAAACAAAAATTTGGGACACTCTTTTTCTTCTAGTAGGATCGAAAGAGCTCGTGATTCTGAGCAGGAAAAACATAAAATTTACCTGTTTCAGAAAAATAAGTTTTTGTATCTCTTCTCGCGAAAATGCCCATTTCTTTACTAACTTAATTTATTTGCTTGCCATTATTTTTGCGACAAATCATAGTCTATATGTTTAGTTTAGCTATATTGCTCTTAGAATTATATTACTTAGCCAAAATCGAAAGAAAATAAACCATAGGTATGAACTAAATTATCTTATGCACAGGGTCACGACACTACTGCTTCGGGGTTGACATTTTGCATGATGGCGCTAGCTAATTGTAAGGAGATACAGGTAGGCACTTAACATTTATATGAATAGTTTTAATACGCACCTATGTAAATGTATAGTCCAGTAGTCCTGTTTGACGAATCAGTCAAAGCCGAAACCAGGCTGCACGTCATTCACGATATAATGGGAAAAATCTTAACGCAAATCGACTTAGTCCCACGATAATTTGCGGAGAAATCACGGAATCGGCTACGAGCGTAGCATGTAGCACTCGTCCGCAATGAAAGTGTTAAGGCTTGTAATAATGATAAACATACAAATAAATGCTCTCGTCGGGATTTGAACCCAGAACCTCCAGCTATGTAGTCAAGGTATCAGCTAAGCTACAGAGGCTGACTAATTTTTCGCGAAGGATTGAGTTAAAATTAAAATAGGTGGTAAGATGTGTCTGAATACAATTCATTTATGTACCTGGACATTTGATAAACGTCATTTTTCATTCTAAAGTACCTACTCGTACAGTCGAGGAATTTAATTTCCTATCCATTTCGTACCTTGTCACAGTGACAATCAATATGAAAGCTGCTAGGACTGTCATATTATAGCTACTATGACAAGGTACGAAATGGGTAGGAAATTAAATTCCTCGACCGTACAATGATTTCAGGATAGAGCCGCAAAAGAAATCACAGACTTACTTGCTGGTTCCGATCGCGCTATAACGATGGAAGACCTCAACAGCATGCCGTACCTAGACCGCTGCATCAAGGAATCGCTGCGGATGTACCCTCCCGTGCATTTTATTAGCCGCCAACTCACAGAAGATGTAACGTTAAGTAAGTTTATAAACTATACTAACCCCCTTATTCGTAAATGTCTTCTAACTTAGCAAGCCGCTAAGTATTGTTTATCGCTTTCGGGCTTATCAATGTCTGTGAGATAAAAAGGGACAGCAATACTTAGCTGCTTGTTAAGTTAGGAGAAATTTAAGAATAAGGGGTAATTTTTTGGGCTAGTTTGTTTTACGGAATAAAAGGACCGATTCGACCTCACCGCAGCTGTTCGGATAGGATTCGTCACTGTGATTCCGTATAGTTTCCCTTTTTGAGCAGTGGTCTGGTCGAACCTCCAGGGTTCAGCATCATGAGGATCATTACTTCTTGCCCAACTCGTTATACACACTTACGTCAAAATTCACTCATCTAATTTATAAAAAAACTTACAGGTAACAAATATGACATCCCCGCCGGAGTGGGGTGCCACATATCCATCTACGACCTCCATCACCGGGAGGACCTATACCCGGATCCGTCCCGATTCGACCCGGATCGCTTCCTGCCGGAGGAGTGCTCCAGGAGGCATCCCTACGCGTACATACCTTTCAGTGCGGGGCCTAGGAACTGCATAGGTGAATATTATTTTCAGTACAGATGGTGTTTTTTTACGCGCTGTCGTGTCGCTAGTGCGAGAAGTGGTTAATTTAATATCAGGTCGAAATCTTCGGAGGGCCATATGTACTGAACGTTTTTATTATTCCGTGTACATAACATACTAATACTTCATAATCATCATATCAGCCGAAAGACGTCTACTGCTGAACATAGGCCTCCCCCAAAGATTGCCACAACCCGACCACTAATACTTTTAATGTACCTACTAATTCTCAAATATGCGGTAAAATGTCGTTATTATACTTGTAACAGCGGCGGCGGCGTAGAAAGTTACAGTCAGCTTCGAATCCTAATATTTCCATCTATAACCGTCTACTACCGTCTATTTAGTAGATATTAGTGCTATATTTAATGAGTACCTAAATTATTCATGAAATTTGCCTTCACTGTCATACAAAGTGTGATAATCGAGATGTTTCGAGAAAAAATCAAGAAGAGTTTAACTCCCCGTAAAATGATGAATTATTTAATAGCAATGGCATATTATCTTCATTAAACAGGTCAGAAGTTTGCCCTGCTGGAAATGAAGCTGGTCCTATCTGAAGTGCTGCGCAGGTTCGAGTTAGAACCAGTCACTCGACCGGAAGACCTGAGCTTCCTCGGAGACCTGGTCTTGAGGAATAATGGCCCTGTCTACGTCAACTTTACGAAAAGGAACATTGCCACCATCTAAACATTGGTTAATAAATCCCTTTAGTTTAGTGTGCCATAGTATTTAAGGCTATTGGTACCAAAATAAATATAAGATTAAATGGAAATTATATTTTATAAGACATACAATTAAAATTCACAATATTAGTAGCACAAGATGTTCGGTGAAAGATATGCAAACACTCAGCCTAAAAATACCTAATGTATGGACTTAAAGTCAAAATTAAATTAAAACGTAAACAAATAAAGTATACTGAACTACCATTATACCCACTATTAATTTGTACTAATATAAAATATCCAGAAAAACATCACAATTTTGAATCCAAAAATTATTTATTTCATATGTAGGTACCTATACTAACGATAAAAACAATTAGCAATGTGTCACTTACATAATTAACTTTCTTTATATTGCATTTGCTCTCTGTTTTCTGGAAGGTTGATCTAAACAACAAGGCACATAGGTATTGTACATTATTACACCTATGCGTTTTTGCACTTTTTGCGATAAATTGCAGAATGACATAGGTTGGTACTGTTGGTACAATGGACCCTTATATTGAGACCACTGCTTTCCTATCTCATGTTTTTAAAAAATCGAGATGTTTTTAGTAGAAATACAGGCTTTTTTAGTTTTTTGACATACAGGGTGGTGGCAAAAAACTAAAAAAAGCCTGTCTAAAGGTACTATAAACAACATTTTTGTACTTGTACGTGACTATTGAGATCGAGCGTTCACAAGATAAAAAAATGCATTTTTGGAATAGTGGATGTGCCGGCGACACAGCAGTTGTATCAAAAGCGTCCTTAATATTTCTATGCCACTGGCACAGGACTAAGAACTTGATTTGAGTGGCATAGGAATAATCTTATTTTGATCACATTTGTGAAGGGCATAGTAGTAAGATTTTTTTGATCACAGACATTGTGTCACCGAAGCCGCACGTGTTAAAAAAAAACTAATACAGTATGATTCTGGATTGCATTGCATTGATTGGGATTATTAGGAAATCTGTTATAACGGTGCTTGTATATCAATTTCCAAGACATTTACGTTTGCAAGTCGCGACCATGGAACTAAATATAATGCGTTTCCCAGCAAGTGACACTACTCCCAGTAGTATGTGTATTTATAAACGACAAGCAGCAGAGAATTATGGCTCAGTTTCGCGAGTGCGTCGTACGAATACACGGCTGGCGACAGTGGCCTCGGGAGGCGACGTGGCGTCACCGGACTTTTCATATTGTTATGCGGACTTTATCTGGAGGTGGTTACGACGATTTCGTTATGGAATATGGCAATGATTTTGAGGTGATTATTATTTGTATTTTTCTTATTTCATCATTTAATGTTAGTTTAATGAGTTTTGATGCAAGTGCGGAAAGTTATTAATTTTTTACAAGTTTGAACCCAAGAATATTTTCATGGGATGAGCCAAGACTATGAGCTTTTACGCGAATACGTGTCAGACACACAAATCAGACGGTGTTTTAGTATATTTGCGAGATAATTACAGTATTATACAGGGCCGGATTTAGAGGTTGAGAGGCTTCGGGGCAACAAAGGAGTGGAGGCCCCCTGTCCCCCAATTATTTTCCAAATAAAGTAGGTAGACAAATTTTTTCAGTCAAGTTTCTGAATAAATATTGTTTTGTGGAAACAAGTACCTATACATTATTTTATTATTTAACAAACATGTAAATATAATCGGAAACGAGAATTATCTGAAATTAAATTTTAGCGTTAACGAACAGAACCATGCTTTTTTCGCCGAAAAATCGTTGATGATTTCGCTGAAATTTAGTTCCCGGAGTAGATCATAAAATCACTTTCAATACTCAAAAAAAAAATAACTAGTTGAAATTTGTTTTTTTTTTCCAAATCTCTATTGTGGGGGCCCTTTTTGTGGAGGCCCCGGGGCTGTAGCCCCGGTTACCCCCCCCTAAATCCGGCCCTGGTATTATAGGTATCTTAATGGTCACATAATCGCAAATTTATCAATAGCCTTTTCCTTGTACAGTCAAAGACAAAATAAGGTGTACACAAAAATGTTCAAAAATTTGTCCCAATGCACTCTAATTCTGTGTAGGTAATAAGAACGTCTTACATATTTATGAGCGGATTCTTTCGATACTTATTTTTGCACTTGACTGTACTTACAGTAACTTTTATTGTAGTCATTTTATTTCCAATTTTATGAAAAAAAAATACTAATTTGCGAATAATTTAATTAATATAAAAACGTTATTTCATGAATTCCAAAGTAATCGTAAAATAAATATAGGTCAAAAATAATTCCTAAAAATAATATAAATATTTTTACATTAATTTTGCTTCTTTGACTCGCGCTCTATTATTATGAATAAGATGAGATAAAAAATAATAACGCACCATATGTACAAACAGCAACACAGCTAGGTATACACTTCAGAAATTGGAAATATTGCATGAAAGAGAATCACACTTACAGTCACGTGTCAGTTACATAGGAATGTTGAGCCACTTGGCAAAGGATGCAATTTGGTCGTGTAATATTATGGGTTCGGTATTTTTCGTTAGTAGGCACGATCGCGACATTTCCGATGGTCCCCGATGATATGTCATCGAATCTTTGTTGCGTCAAAATTTCAGTATTTGAAAACTAGTTGACATAATAAAAATTCCTTCGTCTACGAAAATTAAGAATTAGCTATCGGCCATGATTAGACGCTAGATGTCGTTGTTCCTTGTGGAAACTGGATAACGACAGTTCTTCATAGATTTGTCTAAAACCGTTTAGTAATTTAATCACAGTTTCTTCAAATTGGATTTCATGATTTATCTGACGAGGCAAGGTATTTTTAGGCGAGGTATTTTTCCAAATCAAGATATTTTTACAAATAGCCATGTTATCGGGCAATTTTAAACAAATGCTATTGCTGTCTTTATTATAATTCATCACATCTCTTAGTTGACGTTAGTTGAATACTTTACGTAAGCCAAATATACAAAATTTGAATTTGCCGCCTTTTCTTACTGCCAAGTTGGTTGGACCAAAATGTGGTTACACGGGAGACATTCATAACAGACCGGTTGAAGAAGGGAGAGTAATACACTCGTGATACACATACCCATTATGCATATCCTTGTAAGGCCCAATGTACATTACAATGTACACTCCAATTCAATGAAATTTAAACCTTTTATAAACTTAATAAAGTGGCATTTACTTAGTTTGGTCGTTTTCTCAAACAAACGAAGTTCACCACTATTCCTTACAAGGCAAGGTTCAAAATAAGATTTAAAGAAAATAGTATGGTGGGCCTTACTAGGATATTTTTTCATTGACAGAGACAAATGCTATTGCTGTCTTTATTATAATTCATCACATCTCTTAGTTGACGTTAGTTGAATACTTATGTAACCTTTGTGGAAATATGGTAGATAGACGTTTGACAGTCTACCTTTAATCCTTTAATCTGTCAGTAGCCATACAAATGTTTAATAGAGACTTGATAGTTTCTGGCTGAAATTCTAACTTTGAAAAAGTATCTGACAGTGACAGCCGTTGAAAGGAAAATGAACGAAAATTTCTACATAGCAGCTTAGCAGTCAAATTACCGGCTCTGAAGTTAGATTGACGTCTCCAGGACTAAAGCGGATGTTATATATTATAACGTAACTATAGTAACGTCAGCTTCCGGAAAATTCGTAATCAATCATTGGTTAAACGTTTTTGTTATTACGTAACCATGGTAATGTCACCTTCTGAAGAAACCGCGAGCGATCATTGGTTAACCGTAGCAATGCTCGCCCTATTGGTCAGCAGAGTTCGGCCGAAGTCGTGATACTAGTCTCGTAAGATTTCGGAACCCGATTTGTATTATTCGACCAAGTTGCGAACAGTGCGGACGATCAACATTCCCGTGTATTGTTTAATTTGAAGTTGACATAATATAACTATATTTATCTCTTTCATTTTCTCTCTGCTCTGTCTTTAATGGTCCGTTAGGAGTGTTGCTGTTTGTACAAACAGCAACACAGCTAGGTATACACTTCAGAAATTGGAAATATTGCATGAAAGAGAATCACACTTACAGTCACGTGTCAGTTACATAGGAATGTTGAGCCACTTGGCAAAGGATGCAATTTGGTCGTGTAATATTATGGGTTCGGTATTTTTCGGTAGTAGGCACGATCGCGACATTTCCGATGGTCCCCGATGATATGTCATCGAATCTTTGTTGCGTCAAAATTTCAGTATTTGAAAACTAGTTGACATAATAAAAATTCCTTCGTCTACGAAAATTAAGAATTAGCTATCGGCCATGATTAGACGCTAGATGTCGTTGTTCCTTGTGGAAACTGGATAACGACAGTTCTTCATAGATTTGTCTAAAACCGTTTAGTAATTTAATCACAGTTTCTTCAAATTGGATTTTATGATTTATCTGACGAGGCAAGGTATTTTTAGGCGAGGTATTTTTCCAAATCAAGATATTTTTACAAATAGCCATGTTATCGGGCAATTTTAAACAAATGCTATTGCTGTCTTTATTATAATTCATCACATCTCTTAGTTGACGTTAGTTGAATACTTTACGTAAGCCAAATATACAAAATTTGAATTTGCCGCCTTTTCTTACTGCCAAGTTGGTTGGACCAAAATGTGGTTACACGGGAGACATTCATAACAGACCGGTTGAAGAAGGGAGAGTAATACACTCGTGATACACATACCCATTATGCATATCCTTGTAAGGCCCAATGTACATTACAATGTACACTCCAATTCAATGAAATTTAAACCTTTTATAAACTTAATAAAGTGGCATTTACTTAGTTTGGTCGTTTTCTCAAACAAACGAAGTTCACCACTATTCCTTACAAGGCAAGGTTCAAAATAAGATTTAAAGAAAATAGTATGGTGGGCCTTACTAGGATATTTTTTCATTGACAGAGACAAATGCTATTGCTGTCTTTATTATAATTCATCACATCTCTTAGTTGA
>JALPQI010012759.1:0-30919 GCA_025490895.1 Thaumatotibia leucotreta | reverse complement strand
TCAGCGTGTTAAATATGTTTGAGAATGGTTCGCATCAAATAAAAAATAAAAATTAAAAACATTTGTCAATTATTTCCATTATTCCATTCTCATTCCCAATTTCTCGTATTAATTATAAGTTCATTTTGTTTTCTTGTGCTTTAATTGTGAAAGGGTTTCGCTAGATGAAGTCTTGATAATGGCATCACCGCAAAATGTGTCCGTTGATCAGATCCGGCAGATCCTGACTGAAATCATCGATGCGCTGGACTCGCCGGACTATTCCTGCAAATTGGATGAAGCTAAAGAAGCCGCGGGCAATGAGATGTTGAAAATGATGCAAATTGTGTTCCCTATGGTCGTTCAAATTGAGATGGAGACTATCAAGCGCCACGGATTCAGTGGTACCCGAGAAGGTTAGTGATTGTATTACTAATGTCATCCTCTTGTTGTATTTGTTTCTTACTGGCAACCATGTGTAATAAAATAGAAAAAAAATAGATGATGAAGCTAGATGCAGTCCTAAGACTTACCCTAATCTAAAAATGTAAATGTAGATGTAGTTAACACCGGGCAATTATCGAAACAAATAGATCTGACGCCTGAGTGAAGTAGTTAAACATCAACTAGTAAAGCTTAGCATGATTAAAACACAGCTAATCTGAATTCGATTTTATACTGTCCAGCACCCTAAACACAAGATTAGGATCACGCTAGCTTGATAGCCACATGTCCCTGTTTAATGCATACAATTAGAAAAGGACGGGTGACCATCTCACTGGCTAGGTATTATCACTTGAAATCTGAACTAGTTTATTCAAGAAATTTTGATTGAACCACTAAGTTAGGGTTGTCATCTTTAAAATTTGGAAACAGGACAAGACACATGAAAACCCCGAATTTTAGAGTTTTTTTCCAAATTTTATTTATTTTTTAAAACTCGGTCTACAAATGAAACCTTCCCCGGACGCTCCCTGGATGCCCTCTAAACTAGGACAAATCCGGGGAGACCCGGACGGATGGCAACCCTACACTAAATGAACAGGAAAATATCAATTTAGTTTAAATTTCCTCAAACTCACATAATTTGACAGCCAAATACATAAATTATTAATGATTGCAGGCATAGTGCAGTTCACACAGCTGGTCCGTGAGACTGAGAGCCTGGATGCAGAAGTCTCCCGCCTCCACAACCAGATCCGAAGCCACTACCTGCCGCCCGTTTCCATCAGTTCCACAGTGGACACTTCTTTGTAATTTGGTATGTTGATTAAAATCGCCAGGGCTTGTTGGGGAGGAAATGTCCTCTCAAAAATAAGAATATTAAAAGTATTGATATTGGAATGCATCAGTAGAATATTTAACGTAAATGTATAAGTAGTCACAATTGAATATTTTCTTAGGTATAGTACACCATTTTTATTGATTAGTATGTTAGGCTCCCAAGCCTGAATACAGTGTACAGTCATATCACTGCAACTGTTCTTAATCTGTTGATAACCATTACTATATTCTTGTAAACCAGTACTATTACTTGCATGTCAATCACAGAATTAGATTTGGATAGAAGAAACAAGTTCATTCACTTGTATGGCGGCCGAGCGTGTCAGATTTTGTACTGAAGTTGTTACTTGCCTATGATTTTAAATATGTCTCAGGCCCTTGAGTATTCATATTTTTTTGTGTTGTTGCAATTAATATTACTTAAGGAGGCATTATTAATGTTTTTGTTCACTTCAACTTACAAAATTTGACACCCGAAAGCTGTAAGCTGCGATTAAAGACGGACAACTCAGTGGATTTCACTGAGTTAATTTGACACGCTAAGTAGATACGTTTGCTTGATCTATGGTATATATAACATCTGTGATGTCATTCATGCCATAGATTAACATGTTATAAAGTATTTGTAAATTTTTTTTTTCGTCAATCCGCTTGCCCAGCGTGGCGATTATGGGCATTTACCTCCTAATGCGTCTATACGCATAGTTAATAGGAGAGGCCTAGGTCCTGCAGTGGAGTATAAACAGGCTGATGATGATGATGATGATGATATATTTTTTTATTTGTATTGTCTTTCTGTTTGCTTATGAAAAATTTTTAACTACGATTTATTTTTATTAATATAGAATTTTGCAAAGTCCTGAAGCAAATGTACCTTCCATTTCCGTGACTAGTTGTGTTTCAGTAGGTGTAGTAGGCGTGTTTCTCATTATCTCATACATCATACAGTTATTTTACATCACAGGACATAATAGCACAATGATACCATTGCCATTGTCTTTGAAATAACAAACTCAGTACTAAAACAACACAACCACTGTTAATTTAGTCCATTGTATTCAAATATAAGCTATAGTAAATAATAATTCGTTTTAATATCACTAACTCTCCGTTTACTAACCTTGGCGGCCCATCCAATTGATCAAGAATGAAGTTTATCATTTAGTTTGTTCATTTGTTCATAAATAGCATTGCCACAGTGACTTAAATAGAGATGTGAGAATTTAATCTGTTTGGTTTACAAAATGTACGTATACGAAATTCAATTTTTATCATTTGATGCTTAGTTATCATGGTGAAACTGACCGCGGGCGCGGAGTATCTTTTTTTGACAGCTTCTCTAATACAGTGTGTATTTCCGGATATGCCTATTTAATACAGGAAACCATTCCTATATTACTAGCGCTTACTCAGCGACCCTCGTGAGATTTTGGCTAAAATTGTGTATAGGTTAGAGTGCACTACAAAAGTTTTTAAATATAATTCAATTTCTAACAAGTAAGAATTGTTCTTAACGTATTTTTATGTGTATTAAGTGAAAGCTTTAGCCTAGTATGATCCTATACTAGGCTATATAGGATCTACAACGAACTTGCCAGCCGGAGGGTAGGAGGACTAGGAGGAGTGAGCAGGTACTGTTGGGTATGCAACTCTGAAATATTGGTCTACCCCTCAAGTTCGTCATACACGTCTTCCGTGGCTCTGCCGCCGCGGACCAGTGGCCTTTCCCACAAAACTTTACCAGCGTACAATTCTATAAAATTGTATGAATTCCCATACAAATAGTTGACAAGTTGTGTGGTATTGGCCCCAGCGGCCGTACCGTGAACTTCGAAATTCACAACTTTCGAGATTTGTCTCTGTCACTCTAATGACACCGTCGCTGGAGTGACAGAGAAAAATACTCGAAATTTACGAATTTCGATTTTCGTGGTAGAAGGCCAGGGCAAAGCGTAGAGGGGCGACATTCCTCCAGCGAGCTTAAAACCGTCGTGACGTAAAGTAAAGTGACAAACGCCGTCATTTTAAGACCGAGTGGCCGAGCGATACAGGCATCAGCCGCGAATGCTGGGTACGTGGGTTCGATCCCCACCTCGGACGTCGGTGATCTTGGTATATTTTCTTTGATATATGACATTTAATATTTATAATAAAATAATAAATAGGGCTAGGCAAACGCAGCGTAGGACGTCCACCCACAAGATGGACAGACGACCTTATGAAGGTCGCTGGGACACGCTGGATGCAGGTCGCATCTAACCGGTACATGTGGAGGTCCAGAGGGGAGGCCTGAGGCCTATGTTCAGAAGTGGACGTCTTATGGCTAATATGATGATGATGATGAATAAATAGGGCTCCCACAATGGATAATAAGTGGTCGTTGCGGCGTAGATATTAGTCCAAAAATAACAAATAATAACCTATGACGAGACTAGAACTATGACTGGTGCGATTTTTTCTTAGTCATTATGTCACCCATCTCAGTTTGTCATGGCAAATTGCCAAGTTGGCTAGAAATGCTGTTCCGGAGGTGAATCGAGATTTTGATCCAAACTGGAACCCATATACGCGTAAGTTTTGTTGCAATTTGCATGCGATCAGGCTAAGCAATGTATGGACAACTATACAATTCATAACGCATAATATAGGTACGTAAGCGGAACGTCAGAAGTACATTCGCAAAAAATACAAATTATACAGTCCACGGCATAGGTTACATACGGTTTAGGTGCCAAAAATATATTTATAGGACCTTAATGTCGATGCACTAAAGTCGTGTAAATATATTTTTGGCACCTAAAAACCGTAATGATATTTTTGACGTCGACTGTGCAAATCGGAAAACGTACCCTACCTTAGCATTTTTTTTTTTTATATGGAATAGGCTTACTCATGGCCACAGACTAGCCAAGGGCAGAGACGTGGCCTACGATGGAGTGAGCATTTCTTTTTATTTTTACCATTTTCATAATTTTAAAGTTATGGGTACATTTTGAGTCAGTTTTACTCAGAATCACGAGCTCTTTCGATCCCAAAAGGGAAAAAATGTCCCAAACTTTCCATACATTTTCCGGATATCTTCCTTTGTTACCGCCATACAAAGTGTATGGAAAAATGGTAACAAAAGAGGAACAAATCCATGGGACATTTTTTTCCCCATTGAGATCAAAAGAGCTTGTAATTCAGAGTACAAATAACCCAATATTTACCCAGAAATTCAAAATTATGAAAATGGTAAAAATAAAAAGAAATGTTCACCTAATAAATCCTACAATATGCAAAATGTGCAAACTTAACGAGATTTTTTTAGTATGTAGTCTAGTGTTTACCAAATAAAAATAAATATTTGAACGAGCGTCTCTACCCGAGGCGCTGCAGTAGATAAGAGCGTATTATCAACTTTTGTACTAACTACTTACCTACTTAGTGTATATTCATAGCAAACTAAGTTGTTTGTAATTAACATTCTTTCTATTCCAGATAAAATATCCACGAAACCAGCCAAAATGAAAAGGAAAAGAAATCTCTACGTGTTAACGGTGATTGTGGTAGTGTTTCTTTATTACTTCTGCGGTGTTGGTGACTATGTTCTGTCAAAAGATTTTGACCGTGATGAATTTGACTACCCACTCAACAAGGACATTCGACCCATCGTCGCTGATATATTAGCTGGTAACAAACCTAGTATCACACCAATAAACATATACCCTTATAGGTTTCTTACTACCTCTGGCAAATGCAACACTGTTGAGAAACTAGACTTGTTCATATTAGTCAAATCGGCAATGAAACATTTCGAGCACAGAAAAGCTATAAGACAGACTTACGGCCAAGAGAACTATCTTCCAGGAAGAATAGTGAAAATCCTCTTCTTCCTTGGAATAGACGACATAAAATCTCAAACTCAAAGGATGATAGAGAAAGAAATAGAAGAACACGAGGATATAATACAGATCGATTTTCAAGATAATTATTACAACAATACTATTAAGACTATGATGTCATTCCGATGGGCATATGAGCATTGCTCTACTGCCGACTTTTATCTGTTCACGGATGACGATATGTATATCTCAGTTAGCAATCTCATGAACTATGTTACCGAGCTGCCTCCAACAGCTTTAGAGAGTACGAGACCATTTTATCAAACATCAGAAGGAGACAGACTGTTGTACGCCGGTTACGTCTTTGAATCCGCTCCGCATAGATATGTCTTGAGTAAATGGAGAGTGTCTATCGAAGAATATCCTTGGAACCGATGGCCGCGTTACGTCACAGCGGGCGCTTACGTACTATCAAACAAAGTTTTGAAGATAATGTACATTGGAAGTCTATATGTGAAACATTTCCGATTTGACGATATATATCTAGGTATAGTAGCGAAGAAAGTAGCTGTAGAGCTAACGCATTGCCCGCATTTCTATTTTTACAAGAAGAAATATAGCAAAGAGGAATATAGTGAGGTCATAGCGTCTCACGGATACAGTGATCATAACGAGTTAGTGAAAGTGTGGAACGAACAAAATAGGATTATTTGATGGTTGTTTGATTGTGAGAATGATGTGTGACTTTTATTAGTGAAATTATATTTGTATTAGAAATTAAAGCAATACCCATAGTTATAAGAACGGTTCTTGAGATAGGCAATGTAAAACGTCCTAACTAGAATCTAGAGCTATCCAATGTCCAGAAGTAAAAACTTTTTTATTAATATATAATGTAAAATATTTTTGAATTGAAATGACAGATGATAGAGGCTAACCGTGTGTTATATTATATTATAAAAGCTATGTACTACCAAGTAAATTGGTTTTTGTAGTATTTCGACACAGTGACGACTAAATACGAAAGTTGCTATACAGTATACATACATCAGTTACTTTAACCCTTAAATGCATGACCTTGACAACGAATTATTCAAATTTGAATTCTGACATGCTGTCAATAGAGTCAAGAATACATGCTGCATATATATACATCACTATGCATTTAAGGGTTAAGGATGAAATTTGCTTGTATCTTTATAAAAGGTAGTTATGTCCACTTGGTAAGATACAAAGTGTAGTACTGGAAACACTCATATTATGTTAATTATCATATTGTGTCAGACTGTAAATAACGTACAATTGACCAATTAGAACCCTAGGCCACTGTAAAACTGTCAAAGTAACTATTATGAATCAAATTGTAAGAAATCTCTCACTAGTTGTCATTTTGACATGTTCTAGAGTGGCCTCCAATTCCAATTGATTGGTGTATTGTCGCGAACTCGGGTCGTTGGACCCACTTGCTTTTGTTAATAATTTAATGAACAGTCAACGCAATCGGAACGCCAATACGCATTCGTAATAGGAGAAGCCTATAAACAGCAGTGGACTGAATTAGGCTGATGATGTGTAATGTGAATTGAAATTTTGTTTTGGTTTTAACTCTAACCCTAGAGGTCCTATTATTTAGTGTTCATCAAAATACGAACAAGAGCAAGTGGTTCAAAAACTAAAATACATACTCGAACATACATACTGGGTGATTCGAAAGACGTGCGCAGAATTAGCTGTATGAATACAATCCGTTATAATTTAATATGAGCTACTCATTCGTAGTAATGATAATGTTAATCTCATTTTGACACCAAAGAGGCGAAACGATATTGTCAAAGCAGATAGAGTTCAAATATCAAACAATTGACACTCAAATTGACCCAAATTTAATTTGTTAAGAGTTCAAAAGAGTTTGTTGCTATTCCAATTTGAATAAAGAATTATTTGACTTTGTTAGTTACGCGGTATTGCACTATCACTGACGATATGTCGTAACACTGACGCCAGGCAATCTTGATTTTAAGAGAAATTTGAACTTTACGGCGATCCGCATAAGTTCCTACTGTATTGGAGTAGCTGTCGGCCAGTGCCGTCATTGGCGCCGTAGTCACGATTTTCCGTTGTCGTCTATGCCCGACTGTAGCGGTCAAAAGGTTAACGCATTTTTTACCTTTTAACCATTAGCGTCAAAAATTTCAATCAAAATTTTACAGTAACAGCTATTTATTTTAAGTGAAATTGTAATGGAGCAGATCTAATGGTACTAAGCATACGAAATGTACATATATTCCATGTCGTTTGACAACAAGTAAAATATTAAAAAGGTGCTTTTATTTTAATTACGATGCGGCGCATTAGCATTTACTGTATACTGTGTAGTGTTGGTCCTACTCACGCCTTCTTAATCACCCTGTATATTTATTTATTTAAAGGTACTTATGATATTATAATAATTAGTGTTAATTGTTAGTGATATTACTGTAAAATAGTGTTTTTAACGCTTTTACTTGTCTCGAAGTGATTTTTTTTATACATTAACCTTTTGCCGATTACAGCATTATGTCAGTTTTTTTATGGAAATGGAATTTTCATGTTGACAATATTTATTTACAAATTTATATTTGACTGCTATGGCATCCGTGGTAGTCAGCGTCAAATACTTTGTAGCAGCCAAGGTAGCCAAATTGATCGGTACACCATTATACTATAGACTATAGATTTACTTAATTTTTTTTCCTTCGTATTTTCACGGAAACGTCCGATTTTATCCCTCTGTCTCAATTAGCCTCAGTACAATGTATTATGAATTCTGACGTTTCTATGAAACGCCAAAAGAAAATGATTTTGCACTAAATCTGTGATCTGTAATATGTTGTCTATTTGGCTCACAGACAACATAACCTCAAGACGTAGCATAGCCGGGCGACCCCCTCTGTCACGCATACGGTGAATTCACTCCATATTAGAGCCACGCCTCCATTGCTAACTTCAGTCTGCGGCCGGCGTTCATGAGATAATTACGAAAGTTTTAACGTGATTTACGTCATGCAAAATGCATTACTGTTGCGTGAAATTGTGTGGCAAGAATACAAAAACATCTAGTGTGCAAAAAGATGGTATTTCGTTTCACAAGTGAGCAATTTTTTATAAATTTCAATTAAAATTAAAAATTGTTTAAGCATAAAATCTAGTGCACTCGTTGATGTCTTTTTACAAAATCTCTTTCTAATACTTTGCACGAAGTATAAATCCCTCCTTGTCTAGCGTAGTAGCGTAGTAGCGTAGGCCGTCTGAACTAGGGATGACCGTAGAGTATGTTTGTTTACTATCGATAAGGTAACTAAAGATAAATTAAAATCTTTATTCTCAATCGTACCAAGCAACAGACTCTGCGGTGGAGTCTCCGTATCCGAACTAGTGATGTCTATGCCTGCAGTCTGCTTACTATCGATAAGATTATTACGATTATATTCAATTATCCTCAAATAAATTATGGTTTAGTGTAAAGTGTAGAAGTATAATTTTCAAAATACTATTATGTTAAATAATATTGTGTATCTTCTCTAAATGCCCAAACATGAAAGAAATGTGGATGAATGCTACAAAACGGGCACATGATTGGTTTCCTGCTCCTAGCAGTGTGATATGTTATCGACACTTTAAACCGGAATATTTCAAATTAACAAAAACGAATAATATACGAATTTTATGTACAACGTATTTTAATGGTAGTTTTTTGGTAACTTTAACTTAATTTTTAACTACGAGTTAATGATTGTACAAATAAAGTATATTTTATAAAATTGTTTTATTTATTGTCTCAGAAAAGATATATTGTGATATTAATATTTGACCGCAACTTTGTCTGCGTGGATGATGATGATAAAATAACTATCCTTTGTCCTTTCCCGGGTCTTAAACTATATCCATTCCAAATTTCATCTAAACTGGTTTAAATGTGAAGATGAAGACACAGCAGACAGACAGTACAAATATTTTTTTTATATAAAATGCATTTCAAGCTAGCATCATAAGCTAGTATCATAATATGTCTTCATCTGCGGGGATGATGATGATAATGATGATGATGAATGAAATATCGTATGTCCTTTCCCGGGTCTTAAATAATCTCCATTCAAAATTTCATCTAAATTGGTTTAGCGATTTAAGCGTGTAGACTCAGTAAACTGACAGACATACTTTCGCATTTATGGTATGCATTAGTACGGATATGGAGTTACAGTTTTGTCACTGACAAATATCGAATTGTGAAAGCGATAGACATTGTAACCATCGATAGGTACTTTTATCGACATTCAGAAATCACTAGCGACCGGCGGACATTTTTGGTTTACGCCTCATTGACCTTGAAACGACGAATCACAACACAGTTAGCTCATGTTACGCCGCCCGCACCTCAGCATTTTTGGCAGCATCGGTTTAAATGAAATAATTGTCTAAAGCTACGTCTTTAGGTTATGTTGTCTGTGATTTGGCTACTTTGAATAACTAACTAACTAAATGGACGCAGCGACCTAAAATGAGTCTTGGGGCCATTTCTCGAAAGCTTGTAACAACAAAGCAAGCTTTTGAGAAATGGGCCTCTGGCCTCCGACACAAGAGCACGCCATTTCACTCAATGCTGAGCAGTTTCATGCCAGTCGTCACCAGCACTTAGCTCGCGCAGGTCCGCATCGACTTTGACTATGCAAAGTATTTTACACTGACTGTACGACAAATTGTTATGCAGATTGTCGTTCAAAAGGTTAAAAATAGGGACTGAGAAGGAGAAACAATATAAAAGAAAAATGTATAACAACAGTATATTTGACAAGTAAACATTTCGTCAGATCATTGTATATAATAATGTCATAAAAAGTGACTAAATACATGAAACTTTAATTACAATTTACGTACTTTTATTTTCATTCGACCACCTAGATTGGCACAAATTCAACAGTCTATTAGTATAAAGTTAGGTTGAGAAAGTGAAATGAAACATACATTTATTTCTCCCTGGCCACGATTTTTGCTAGAAAATCTATGAAATGTTCAATTTACCCTGCAGTTTCACCTACCCAACCTGAACACAATTATCTTAAAATAAAAGATTTGATAGATCCTTCATGAATTTTGTTATTCTTTCTAAAGTACAATTTAAACCTACACATTTTTTGACTCATCAATAGATTAAAGTGAAGTAATGTATGATACATTTATGAACACAATTGCACAAATTGTTCACACGACATTATCAACGTGTATTAAATATTTATTATCTATCAAGTCTAAATAGCTGGAGAGCCAGTGAACCCTGAGAGTAACGGTCTTCCTGTAAGGTTAGAAATTTGTATACTAACGGTTTATGGAATTCTAAGAGCAATAGCCACGACCTGGCAGGCGTCAGCCCTGCACGTCATCAGGCCCTTTATTTTTTGAACTGTTAAGTAAATTGGATTTCAAAACTTGTTTCTGTAAGTTTGAAAAATTTATAGGATAAAGTTAATTTATTGTACATCTTAAAAAAATTTGACAGGCGATTACAATAAGCAGAAGTATATGACAGGTCAATTAGAAAATGCACAGTTGATGAGGTAAAATAAACTTCATCCTGTATACTCGAAATTTTTATATGTCTTCAAATAAACGTCTCGGAGTAAGTATGTGCAATGCCAGGCGGTTTAGAACAGCATAAGACCTTGCCAGGCGAGGAGACAGTTAAGTAAATTGGGTTTCAAAACTTGTTTCTGTAAGTTTGAAAATTTAATAGGATAAAGTTAATTTATTGTACATCTTAAAAATAAATTAACAGGCGATTACAATAAGCAGAAGTATATGACAGATCGAATAGAAAACGCACAGTTGATGAGGTAAAATAAACTTCATCCTGTATACTCGAAATTATTATACCACTAATTGGAGTTCGAGGCCAAAGAATCTACGAAAATATTGCCACAACAATGAAACGTTCTTACAATAGTAAATTCTTATTTTCTAAAAATTGAGTCGTTGAGATATCTTATTTATTGGTCATTTTAATTCTTTAATTTATTGACACAATATTATTTACTTATTTTCACATAAATATAATGTATTTTAATAAAAGCTTAATTTTCCGCAATAATTAGTAATAAAGTTAGTATTGCGCTTGTATCACCTCAGGTGTTAATAACATTTGGTACAGTAATTTAACTACACATAAATTAAAACCCTATTTCTGCATACGTTTAGAGAATTGCAGAATAATACTTTGTGGCGTGTTTTATGTTCTCATTTCGTATTCGTAAAATTCCTTTGACCTAAAAATTTCTTTGGCAGTGCTATAGTTCTCCATCTAAATTATCATACTGTTTTCTTCCGTTTCATTTTACATTTTCAAATTTCTTTCCCATAATTAAATTTTAACCCGTAATAAGGCAGGGGCTCACTTAGTAATTTAACCATACGTTTTTAATAAATATGGCACGCTGTCGTGTCGTTTGTGTTCACTGGTAATTCAACTTCTTTTTAAAATAGGCTTTAAAACGTAGGCTCTTATCATTTAAAGTTCTTTACAATAAAATTTTGTCATATCAATATTAGTTTAGAGAAAATATTTTTTTTCAGGTATTTAAGTGTTTTTTAGAAAATCATAGATGTGACAGCCATATTAAACAAAAAGGTGTACAAACATTACAGAGGTATGTAATGTTTTTATTAGGAATTATTTGAAATAAATAAATAAAATGACAAAAAGGTTATCGAAACCTGAAAACTTTAGTTGACAATGACATAAGAGACTTTGACAGATTTGACAGTAACGCATCTGTCGTAGTTTCTTTGGCCTCGAACTCCAATTAGTGGTATATATGTCTTATATGTCTTGTATATCTGTGTGTCCTTAGCAAATAAAATTATCTTATCTTATCTTATCTTATCTTCAAATAAACGTCTCGGAGTAAGTATGTGTAATGCCAGGCGGTTTAGAACAGCATAAGACCTTGCCAGGCGAGGGGACAGTTAAGTAAATTGGGTTTCTTAACTTGTTTCTGTAAGTTTGAAAATTTAATAGGATAAAGTTTATTTATTGTACATCTTAAAAATAAATTGACAGGCGATTACAATAAGCAGAAGTACATGACAGATCGAATAGAAAACGCACAGTTGATGAGGTAAAATAAATTTCATCCTGTATACTCGAAATTTTTATATGTCTTTAAGGCGAGGTAAGCGTAGATTTCCCGTTTGTTTTTTTCAGTTTTCTTAATAATACTACTTCCTTATGAAGAAAAACTTATATATGTTACATTTGAGAACTTGATCTATCGCGCATGGATTAGTATTAAGTATTTAAACAAACTTCGCCCTATAAAAAACGATCCCAAACATAGGTCTAAACTCTGCATGAAAACTCATTTTGCTAAGAAACTACATAACTTTACCAAGAAAAAAATGTATCAGAAGAAACGTCAAAGTCTGTGTCAACGATTAACAAGAAGAAATCATTAATATTGTAAGAATTATATTTCATCTTACAAAATATGTGAAATTATTCTCCCGGATCGCTCCTGCTGTCATCTTTCAGTCCCAATCGGGACCTGTTGGAGGGAGGACGTACGTCAATTTTGCGCACCGCTGTCGTCAACCAAACTATCTTTAAGATTGGTGTGATAACACATAAAAAAATGTTATCATCACTGGGGCTTCGGAGACTGAATAAACATAAGTGGTGAGTGACTAAATTAATAGAATTATGTTATTCAATATATTAAACCAAAACAATAACAAACATATTACACAGTATAGATAAAAACAGTAGGATGACTACTGCACAGTGGTCAGACGTTCAAAGAACAGTGCTTAAAATTCAAAAGTCGCAATAAAAGTCTAAAAAACAGTACGTAATGTTGTATTAAGATTGTATTTGATCTGTAATAAGCGAAATACAAACTTTAAATAAAGATTCCTACTTTTTGTGAGGTAAATTTCGTAAACCAGTTATGTATAGATCGGATGTCAGCAAAAATCTAATGAGCAAATCAGTGTTACTTGTTATTCTTGAAAATTTGTTGGTTAAAAATAATTTCTTTTGAGACCCTTATTCTTTTTGAAAGACCTATTCAACGATACCCCACACTATAGTACTAACGGCCATTGAGGTATGGTGCAGAAGACGGACAGACGAACATGGCGAAACCATAAGGGTTCCTAGTTTACTACGGAACCCTAAAAACAAGTTACGTGAGAACGAGCAATTGATTTCCCCCCTCCTCGCTCTTAAAAATCATTAAGTACGCTTATTTGTCCTTAAATTTCAGTTTCGTAAAAAGGCTACCGCCAAGACCTTCGGCAATCTTCGGTAGAATTATCACTTGCTCACGATAAAGCACTTTCTAGGCTACAAAACGACATATGAATCATTAAGGGACTCGAAGGGTTTCTAAACTAAAAGCTTCGAAATATTTTTCAAATCGAAATCGTCGTTGATTGTTTTGATGGCTCGCGTAAAATAAATATTATAATAAAAAAGCGACAGGGAAAATAATAAAATGTTATTAAAAACGATAGAAAATACCCTTGTGTACCTCCATTTAAATAATTATAGCTTTCACTAAAACAGTCATGTACATAATCAATTTTAAAACGACGCGTAAATATTGCACTTTTAGGTAACGCGTTGGAGCGTCATGCAGTATACTAACTTCGAAAGCTTATACCACAGATGTTTATTCCCACACATGCCAAACATTTTATGTTTTCTAAAACTACGTAGTATAAACTACTCTCCTTGCTAAAAAAAGCAGTCAAAGTAGATCATCAATTTATTCGAATTTTAGCTACTACCGTGACCTCTGTGTACTGGTGATAAGACCATGACACATTTTGACATGACGAATATAGTGAAAAAATTAAGAATGGTACCTACTCGTATCTATTAAAAATAGGATTTCATATCCATAATAGTTCGTTATCATCCAATAAAATTTTAAAAACACAATTTATTTTGGAATTAGAATTATTTTATGAAATGTTTTGCAAGCAGTCGCACTATATTGATTTAAACTTTCACGACTATCACTCATATTTTAAATACAAACGGGTCCTAATCGCGTAAACTTACGTTTAATTCTGGCACCCTAGTGAAAAGGGGTATAAAACGAAATTTGCCACTTTACAGGAGAGCCAAAAAACGATTGGCGAAATTATTAAAAATTACTGTGCCGAATTGGCCAAAGAATTAGAATAACTTTAAGTGTACTTTGAGTAAATACAATGCGCTCTTTCACATGCCGTCATTGGCTTATGGCTAAAATCAATAGTTTTAAAAAAAATTGACTAATACCCGCTGAAATAAATGCTATTTAGAAATATAACCAAATTAGAACCCCTTTTCACATATATTTTACATTAGTGAAAGCGGGTATACATTTAACTTATTTTATAATAACTCTTTTTGAGATGTACTTTGACGAAAAAAAATTAGCTAAGTTTGTTTGCGAAATTAATTTTAATGGCATAGCATATACGTATACAATATAATCCCAAAAAAACTGACTTATACCATTGTGCACAAAATGTTAGTAACGTGTAAAAGGGAATATCAAGATTTATATTAATCACTTTATTCAATTGTATCCAAATTCTATGAAATAAGTTACAATAAAAATATTTATTTTTCCATTTTTTATTAGAAATTATTTCATTAAATAAAACTATGAAAACGGATAAACTCGTGTATATTATGCGATGACAGTCATCCGCAGACCACGAACCCTGTAAAGTATTCGAAACGTCGGAATGAAGTTAAAATTAGTTAATATATACGCGAGTTTATCCGTTTTCATAGTTTTATTTCATGAGTAATCCTCGCGGTAACCGGATAAATTATTTCCTTGAATTAGAAAAATATTACTTTTTTTTTATACCACGTCGGTGGCAAACAAGCATACGGCCCGCCTGATGGAAAGCAGTCACCGTAGCCTATGGGTGCCTGCAACAGCTTCTTTTCAACAGCCAAAACACAACGTATCATAAAATGAAATGTTTTTAAATTTCATAGTACCTAAAAAATAACATTACGTAGCATTTATTTATTATTATCACAATCGTGTCATAATCATTTTTTTTCTCTTGCCTTATTTTGCTAACACGGTAGGTACTCGACAAAAAACCTAAATAGTACAAATAGTCCTACTGTCCGAATTATGACTTTATGCCCTGGATGTCGTGCGCGCAGCTAGTTAGGTAGGTACGTTCCGTAACGCCTGAATGGCAATTTTGTATCTTATCGAGTCACCTAAAATAACATACTATTGAAAATCGATATTTTATTTAAAAAAACTATTGTCTATAGCCTATTGTAATGTACATTACGATACAACTGTGATTTAAAATTAAGTTCGAAATAAGCATAAATAAAGCAAAGCACAACCGAAGGGAGTGTTTAAAATCGACACGATTTACGAATTTCATTTTTGCATGTGTATCGCACAACATTTTTCAGTACAGATGGCCTTGCCAAGTTTTCAACCAGGCAAAATATAAACAACTCCTCGCACTAGTGTGTAAAGAAGTTATTTCAGTTGTTTCGGATGATTAATATTCCATACTACAACGTCACTATTTACGTTGCAGTACTCTGTATGGAATCTTAATAAACAGACTTTAATCGACGAGTATAAACAGCCTGTCACTATTATTTTCTATTGATTATAATTCTTATAAAAGTTGTATCGGTAAATATAGGTACGATCAACTTGAATTATTATGTTAATTTAAACATTAACTTTATTAATTTCGTTAGTAGACAATTTAAAAAATATTGTGATAATATTGTTTTCATTATGTTAGCATTCGTAAAAAGTGGCCAGGCATGGTTTCCGGGTGGCTGTTTTGAAATTGTTCTAATCACATGTTTCTGGAGTAATCTATAGACAGCCATAGAACAGCAGCAAATACTCGTATAAGGCTATATCGCGCTTTCTATATTACCTAGATCATTAAGTAAAATTGTTACTACAATTTTAAAAAAAGTATTGGGTTAGGTCATTTAAAACTGTCAACACAAACTAATATTACTAATATAGGTTTTAACAAATAAGTAGCAGAATTTAACAACTAGAATTTGAAAAAAAAATACAATCATACTTTAAAAAAATCATTAACCACTAAGCAAATTAAATATTAAAAATCAACACTATTTTAAACATTGTGTAAATGTGTATGTATAACGAAATTTAGTGTAAAAGTAAAAGGGTACAACTTGGTACAAATCCGTCAATTTACTGGTGTTAAATGTTAAGTAACACTTTTTAATTTAGTGCAAACGGATATAATTCCCGCAAATGGATTGTATCACATGTAAAAAACTGTAATTCTAAGTGATTAAAGTCGACTTGTACCCGTAACAACATAATTTTTTTCGTGAATATGGATTTATGTCGAATTGTATCTCAAAAAATGTTTTTATTGTTCGTGTAAAGTGATTTAAATACACATGGATCCTCATTATCCGAGTGACCATCAAGAGAATATGAGTAGTTATAGCGTTACACACAACAAAAATCCAAACGCGTAAAACTTAGCTACACTAATACCTTTTGTAACTTTACAACGATATACTTTTTTTGTTAGTAAGAATTTATTTCAACTTATACCTGACACTGCATGGTCATTTGTGTTAGTTATACCATATTACACGACCGTAACTCTGTCAATTTACGTGATATCTTAAATCCTTTTACACCAACAGATGCCATTTTTTTTTAGAAAATTTTTGGTATACTTAACTCAATTTGGCCAAAATTCGCTAGGGTGCCAGAATTATATCCTGACGTTACACCCGTGGTCGCAGGCAGACATGAGTATCAATAAAATACTACTAATAATATACTATCAATAAAAAAAAATATGGAAAATAATGCGAATTGTTACGAAAATACCGAGAATATTAGTACATTTCGATTCAAGTGCGAAAAAAATTAAGTATTAAAGGAGTGGAGATAAAATAAAGCACTCCCTTCGGTCGTGCTTTAAATCGACACGAGTTACGAATTTCGTTTCCGCACGTGTATCGTACGACGTTTTTCAGTACATATGGCCCTCCGAAGATTTCGACCTGACGTAAAATGAACCACTTCTCGCACAAGCGCGTAAAAATGCGCAATCTGTACTGAGAAATAAGCTTTTCATAAAAAAAAATTATGGAAAATATACGAATGACTAAAGTTGCTATAGGGAATGGCGCCCACTATGTTACATTTGCATGAAGGGTAAATTAATAAAAATTTAAAAAAATTTAAAATTTTACTTGGTAAATGTGATCTATTATCTATACCAATGATATGGTACATATTTATTGTAACGGTGAAAAAGTAACCCTGTATAATAACACAGATAAACTTGACCATGTACAGTGATCGTACTAATAATGTGGATGACGTTAAATCACCTATAGAATGTTTTCAAAAAATATTTTTACAATTACTATTTTACTAAAACGAAAGTGTCATTTGAAATAAGTAAGTTGAGTACATAATGCCGTTCTTTTACTAATGTTTTAAAATACGCAATTGCATGTCGAATTTACAAGAATATTGTTATAATTTACCCTTTTTGGAGATACGTGACAAAAACATGTACGTGCTGTAATCAAAACATACTAAACATAGAACCAACATTCAAATGCATTTTGAAGATAACACAATATATCAGAAATATAGAGCCAAAGAAAACGCAAATAGTATTAAAGACTGTATCGTTTATTATAAATACAAGTTTAACCTGGTCTAACTTTTGAAATATGTATTATTTTGCGTTTCTATGTTCTGAGTGTATGGTGTGTATGTAATGTATGGCTACTTTCCAAATTGTTTCTTTTAGGGGCTTTATCGTGCTTAAAATATTGCCTATCAAACGTATTTCGGAAAAACCTATACAGCTGAATGTAATACTATTTCAGCGACTTCATGGTACTATTTTAAGAAGCAATAGGTCAAGATGCTACCCGAGTATATTATCTAAACGGAGTCTTCATGATTCCCCAATCAGGCATACACAAATAAAATGTGGTGGATTTTATGTTTTACATAAAATCGGATTTTTACACAACGTTTTAGATGCCCTTCACTTTCTTATGCGTGCGAGAACAGCGAAGCAGCTATAAGAATCAGTCATACATAAAATCCTTAATGAAACACCATGGGCTTGATCCATAGTTAGAACAGGTAGATATAAATGCTCCATGACAGTTATATTAGATGTCAAAGTCAAAATACACGTAAGCTACATACCATATTCTCTTTAAAGTATCCTTTCACAAATTCAGGTCATTTTTTTGGGCAATATAAGAGCTATGGCAATATCTAAATGTTTGACATTACGAAGCACATGAAAGCGTGTCTTTCAAAGTACAATTTTTTTGTGTGTGATGTCGTCTTTTTCGCAAAACGTAAATTTTCTTGTAATAAATACTTGTCCGAAATATTTTTTATTACTCAGGAGATCAGGATTTTGGATTGGGTTAGTTGTGTCTAATCCAGATGGTTTACGTCGAGTTTCTAGGATGAAATGTGTACCTTATTAAAGCAGTAATTAGACACATGTATGTTTTTATATAAACATGTAATATAAAAAATTATGGCCAAGTAAAGTCGTATTTATAATAAATGATACACCCTTTAATATAGGCCTCACAAATTTTATGATAGCAGCAAGTATACCCTGGGTGTAACTACAAAATACAATCAATACATCTTTCATCCTGTATAAATGTAATGGATTTACTCGCGATTATTATATTACTTTGTGAAATATGCAGCACGGAAGCTTAAATAAAAGCATTATCCTACAATGCAAAATTAGGTACGTTATTTTTGCGTCATCTGCATGATTAGTTCGACCCCTGATCATCATGTATAATTATATACTTTTTTCGTGGACAGTCCTAATATCAAAAATTTTGAAAATCAGCATGTTTGCATCATTTTTTATGAAATTGTACGCCTGATACGCATTATAAGACCGCGGATCTATAACGAGTTTCGTATTAAATATTAATGGGATAGTCTCGCATCCGTGTATTTTCTAAATTTCCCGTCTACTTTACACATGGCTTGCTAGAGCTTGCCAGATTATAAATTAATCACTTATATTATTATTATGTTACACTATGTCGTTTCGATTCACACTAGTCACATAGTTGTAGTACTGTAAATATTTTCACTATGAGTATTACAGTATCACGTCATCATTGACGGCGACTGTCACGGGTATTAGCGGAGGCTGGATGACTCTTAAAACTAGCTTTGAGAGGTCAAAGAATATGGCCTTAAATAAACGTCTCAGAGTAAGTATGTACAGTGCCAGGCGGTTTTGAACAGCATAAGACCTTGCGAGGCGAGGGGACAGGTGCACCTCTCAATCGCACGCCCTTAGCAACTACTCTACTACTACTAGCGACTAACTAGCGATTACTCGCCTGTATTTTTTTTTAAAGATGTAAGTACAATAAATAAACTTTATCTATTAAATTTTCAAACTTACAGAAACAAGTTAAGAAACCCAATTTACTTAACTGTCCCCTCGCCTGGCAAGGTCTTATGCTGTTCAAAACCGCCTGGCATTGTACATACTTACTCTGAGACGTTTATTTGAAGACATATAAAAATTTCGAGTATACAGGTGAAGTTTATTTTACCTCATCAACTGTGCGTTTTCTATTCGATCTGTCATATACTTCTGCTTATTGTAATCGCCTGTTAATTTATTTTTAAGATGTACAATAAATAAACTTTATCCTATTAAATTTTCAAACTTACAGAAACAAGTTAATAAACCCAATTTACTTAACTGTCCCCTCGCCTGGCAAGGTCTTATGCTGTTCTAAACCGCCTGGCATTGCACATACTTACTCCGAGACGTTTATTTGAAGACATATAAAAATTTCGAGTATACAGAATTAAGTTTATTTTACCTCATCAACTGTGCGTTTTCTATTCGGTCTGTCATATACTTCTGCTTATTGTAATCGCCTGTCAATTTATTTTTAAGATGTACAATAAATTAACTTTATCCTATTAAATTTTCAAACTTACAGAAATAAGTTTTGAAACCCAATTTACTTAACTGTCTCCTCGCCTGGCAAGGTCTTATGCTGTTCTAAACCGCCTGGCATTGCACATACTTGCTCCGAGACGTTTATTTGAAGACATATAAAAATTTCGAGTATACAGGATGAAGTTTATTTTACCTCATCAACTGTGCATTTTCTAATTGACCTGTCTGTATACTTCTGCTTATTGTAATCGCCTGTCAATTTTTTTTTAAGATGTACAATAAATTAACTTTATCCTATAAATTTTTCAAACTTACAGAAACAAGTTTTGAAATCCAATTTACTTAACAGTTCAAAAAATAAAGGGCCTGATGACGTGCAGGGCTGACGCCTGCCAGGTCGTGGCTATTGCTCTTAGAATTCCATAAACCGTTAGTATACAAATTTCTAACCTTACAGGAAGACCGTTACTCTCAGGGTTCACTGGCTCTTGGACTAAAACAAAACATAGTATATTCGCCGAGCTTAAGCCCATCTCTCTTACTCAAAGCTTATAGCTTAAGTATAGTTTAATGTCATTTTACAATTTTTTTATCAAGAGCTTGTATGTCATCGCAACCGTTGTATGAAACAGTTCGTTGTTATATATTGTATATGTCTTGGTTTGTACTCATTTCACAAAGTAATATTCGAAGAGATATATTGCGTGTCACATTGTCACTAAGCTGTTATTTAATCACCCCAAAAAGTAACACAGATTACTAATATTGGGGCAGCGAAACATCGCGCATCTTGACTGAATATACGTAAGTTTAACCGTTTCATATATTTTAGTGACAGTTAAATCTTTACCGTAGGACTAGATTTATGTAAGAAAAAAAACTGTCGATTGAGCGTGCAAACCCGACTAACTTTTTTAACGCCTCTCGCGTCAAAATGTGGCATACATGCCAATATCTCTAACGAATTAATCCCTTATACCTACGTGTCCTAACTTAAGAAATCGCTAAGTATTGTCCCTTTCGCTCTTATACACATTGATATGACTATAAGTGTTAATTCTCTGGATAAAATTAATTGAGCTTAAAGTAGGACTTGGTTAATTTGTGTAACATTGCCCCATGATATTTATTAGTTATGACACCTTTAGGGGTTCTTAGCGTAAGCCTAAATCTTGGTAGCTTTGCCAGCCTCTGCCTCGATCTCCTTAAACACATAGGTGAGCTTCATGATGGCGAGCCAGAGGTCCTCATCGGAGATTCCGCTGTGGGTGGTGAGGCGGAACGTTTCGTCGTCGATTAACATCGTTTTTAGGATTACGCCTTCGTCGTTTGCGGTTTTGCAGTCACCCTGTTACAGAGAAAAGTAAAGTTTACATGGTGAAGGACCAATGCAGTGTCGTATTGCAGTATGAGAAAAAAAATCGTGGAGAGAAATAATGAATTTGTATGGGGAAATTGGAGAGCACCCAACCCTCCAAGGAAAAATCTTTTCCTCTTTATTGTAATCGGCATCCGGTATGGGTATGGGTCCTTAAACGGATGACCATTATTTTTGTTACTTCCTGTGTTCGTATAGGTAATTTCACCAGAGTTGAGGTGAATGTTTACACACATATCCAAATGAAGTAGGTACTAATTGCAAAAAATTTAGTGGATGAATGAATGACTTGAGTCAAAATATTGAAGCAAATCCCTTGAACAAACTTTTTGGTCAATCTTACAGTTGCTGTCAGTACGAAAAAAGAACACTAATTTCAAATTCTCCGTGTGTTTATACCACAGAACTAAGATGACAAAGAATGATCGACAACGATTAAAAGCGTAACCAAAAACGAAACGCAAGTGTGTGTGTAAATTTGTCTATGTGTGGTCAGGAATAGGGTTGCCTATTACAACAGAGCAATTATCTATCGATTTTCGGCTGTTTTATCGACAACATAGTATTTTTATTCATCGTTTTTTTTCCAAAGTTTCATAGTACAATGTGAATTGAGGGTGTCAAATTATAAATTGCTAACGTGTGTCAAATTATTATCTGGCGTATCCCTCAAATTTAACAGATATAATAAAAATCGTATATTATCAAAAAAATCTCACAAAACATAGTAACGTCCATCAAGTTTGTTAAATACACATTCGTATTTAAAATTTGGGACTATGACGGCATTGTAATGTAATAGACTGATTAGGTTTGTTTGTCGAACGAATATCGATATTGGTAGTTCAACATTTAGTCAAGCTCTAGCGTAGCGTGGCAATTTATATTTTTACACAAAATATCCGTTAATATTATCTTTTTTCATAAATTATTAGCGCACAGTGATAGGACAACTAACAATTAATGCCAGAAGGTGATAATTTACACGATTTATCCTACTAAATCGACAAAATATCATTTGAAAACAATCAACCGGCAAATCAAATTTACCTGTGAAACGAGTGTTTGCCGTCATTTCTTCGGTGGGTAACAGGGCAATCCTTTATACTACACGATACCATATCGGTTTAATTATTTGTGTAAATTTACTTCTTACTAGAATTGAATATAAAAACACTTTTAAAATAACAGTCTCCGTCCAGACGGCTGATACGGCTGATATGTCACTTCAAAAGTGGGTACGCTTTTGGGATTGTTTTCTATCTCTTTTGCACTCGTGTAATAGTCATATGACTGGTGGCTTCCCTTTCACACGCTTCCTTTCTCTATTCAGCGCTAGCGCGGATTCTAACTTTATGGTTTATACATGTTATATTATATGACATGTTGATATGTGCGTGACCTCAACTCGACGAAGGAAAGGGAAAAAATTAAACAGCTGATTTCTGACCAAATCTGAAGTTAAAAATGTCATATGGAGTTTTCTGGATTCAGTCTATTTCAAGAGAAAATTTGATTTTTTCTTAAAACCGTTTTAGACTGTTACGCTATGATAAACGCATTTTAGGAAAAGATTTTGTCACCATGTTGTCTTAGTTTTGTCACACTTAATTGACAGACATCAAATGAACAAAAATATCTCGAATTACCTAGCAAATGTAAAAAAAACTTTAAAATGCATTTTTTTTGCGATATTTTGATTAATAAAATCCTTTTTTTTGTGTATTAAGGCATTCAAAACATCAAAAAATACTAATGTTTTGCAGATTTGACCAATTTCATTTAACACTTTTTGCTTCTTTTAGTCTCAGGAATATGCTGTTCGAATTTTTCCCTTTGCTCGTGGGCACCTTGTATATCGGTCTTTGCCGTTGACCCTGCGATGCCGATATGTCAATAATTGGCATCCAAAAGGTTGCCATCCCATTTTACGAATGTATATTCTACCAAACTTCAATAAGGGCTGGATTCTAAAAAGCCAAACAACCCAAGGTCCGATTATACGGTGTCGACCAAAGCTTAGGTACTCGTTTATGTACAAACCTGAGTCTCCTGCAGCGAAACTTGTTCGAGCCTCTGTACGACGCGCGCGGCGCTCACGGGACATTTGGGCGTCAGCTTCACGAGTATTATGTTCGTGTGCACGTTCTTAGCGTCTAGTGTGAAGCATTTTAGGAACATGCCTTCGATTACTGGAACCAAAGAAAATTTTCATTAAAACAATTTGATTATATATTATTGAGATCCGAGCCGAGGGAGAAACACTTTGCCAAGCAGGGATGGCCATTATAGATTAAGGAAATCAAAATCATCGTAGACATTCTAAAGTTAACATGTAAAGTTTGGCAACAAACGAAGTGAGAGAATAGAATGTGAAAGGGACTAGAATAATTTCCGGGTATTTTTCTGTTGTAAAACAAAGGGCAAATTACCTGCTCCTCTCTTTTACTCCAAACGTGTGTGTGCGTGCGTGTGTGTTTGTGTCAGGGCCGCGATAACGTGCGACCGGGACTGCGCCACACTGTCATTATACAGGGTGTAATCGTTAAGTGTGGCCAGGCCATAATTCCGTAAATATAACAGATATCAGAAAACTTCCGACTGATATCGAAAGTGCCTTACCCAACGAGTAAAATTGCATTAATAACTTTTTCTTAATAGATGGAGTAATATTAAAAATACTAAGTTAAAACGCTCCCATACATTTAGTATGACGACTAGCCTTAAAAAATGTCGGGTGTCATAACAGATAAAACTGTTAGAGATTCGTTATTTGTACGAATACATTGCAATAAAATAATAGTACTACCGTTTATGAAATAATTAATCTAACATTTATTCATAAATAAATAAATATTCGTATTAAACTAGTCTTTGAATGAACGGTTACGTACTAAATGTATGGAAGGGTTTGAAGTTAATATTTGAGATATTTCTGATTTTATTTCAAAAAAGTTTTTAGTGTAATTTTACTCGTTGGGTAACGTACTTTCGATATTAGTTGGAAGTTTTCTGATATCTGTCATATTTACGGAATTATGGTCTGGCTACACTTAACGATTACACCCTGTATACTCTCTCGCTTACATGCCGTAGCCGTTTGCGTTTAGTATAAGGCCTAATGCCGCGACCAGCGGCGAGCGAATCCATGAGTTGCAGCGGGATGCCAATATGGGTACGAGAGGGAGCACCATACGTTTTCCGCTAAGCCGATCGCCTTAGACCAATGTCGTGGCCGCGGCATAAGGCCTAAGTGGCGAGCGTCCAGGAACGAGTGAACGGCGTGCATTCTGGCCACACGCATACGTTTGATTTCGTTTAACATGGACGCTACGCCGCACTCCCCGCTGCCTCAGCGTCCAGTGGCGTAACAATAGGGTGGCAGGGCTGGCAAAATGCCATGTCCCCCGACCTAAGAGGCAGTGAATTTAAATTTAAAATTAAACCGAGTACAATGTGACGATTTTTACTGATAGGGCCCCATCAAAATAATTTGCCACAGGCCCCAGATGGTATAGTTACGCCACTGTCAGCGTCCATCATTTTGCGCACTAAAGCTTTACCTTTAGCCAGTCTCTGCGCCCGTTTGTGGTCAAACTGCAGCTGTGGGACCATCTCGTCTAACGCCACTAGGGCACACGCGGCCAGTACTCCGGCTTGTCGCATGCCGCCTCCTAACATCTTTCTGATGCGTCGCGCTCTGGAAAATAAAGTAAAAACTTTATACAGATGTAGTGAGAATAAATGACTTGCCTTCGGAAACGTTCGTCAACGTCATGCTGTTTCAGTCTATCTCACTGAGACTGACAGTAATAGCTGTCATGCTACTTCAGTCAGACTCGGTGACACTGCCTGAAACAGTATGTGTTTACGAACGTTTCCGAAGGCAAGTAATTTCTCACTACACCTGTAATTGATAAGTACATACCTATCAAGTTAGATAAAAGTGCTGTGCCACTTAAACTATGCAAACAGACATTTTTCTGGTGTTAATAAAGCCTTTCCTTAATGGGCCATTACAAACACGGACTACATGCATGCCTGCATCATTTCAGTAGCATAATTTTGAATAAAACCAGCGTGACTCAGGCGACCGTAACCATGGCAATAACAGACAGAAAAAAGTTGATTCACCCACCTACTATACGAAAGACTAATCGGCTTGCTTAGTTAAGAGACGTTTATGAATAACGGGGTAACTCTTCCTGTGGTGATGGCAGTAGGAGTACATTTGTCACCACCCCTACTCTCCCCGTGGGTGTCGTAAGAATCGACTAAGAGATTTGTGTCACCATCATCTATCACGGATAATTGTTTGTCCCTATTGCTCTTATGGACACATTGTTAAGACTGAAAGGTACAAACAATTATTAGCGGCTTGTTAAGTTAGCAGACGTTTAAGAGCAGGGGTTAGTATAGGTACTGCGATCGCCAGCCCGCTTACCAGCGCAGCGATTATGGCATAGGTATTAACCCCCTACTTGGATAAAGTGTACCAACGTTTTCCGGCTGAAATGATCGTCGGCTGATAAGCAAAACAGAACTTGTAATAATTATAAACCTTATAAAAACCGTCACTATTCTTAGCAACCTCTTATGTCAATATTGAATCAGAACTGAGATACGAGCTTACTTAATTTGGTTATCAACCGACGACAGGAGTACATAATATGCTAGAAGTACCTACTGTTACACATGACGTTAATGTGCCCTCAATTTATAAAGCTGCACATTAGTATAATCAGGCACATTCTTTCTTAAGTACATAATTAGTGCATTATCATAATTAGTCCGTCAATTAGACAAAATATTTACCACATATTTTAGATTTTTTAATGCGTGATGGTAAACTAATGTCTCCTACCATAATGGGCTCCTGCGATTCAAGGGGTGTCACATGCTACAATCATTCGAATGCAAATGGGACAGAAGATTCATCGTCTACACAATACATCCTTGTGGAACTGGCTACTTTTTCCTTCAACGGGATCACAACACTATGAATAAGGTCTAGTGTTATGTGGCTAAGACATGGATATACATAGTAGACATGGATCGGACAACGGAATAATAATAGCAAGAACGAAAGGGATGGTCTTATGAAACTTTAAACTAGTGGAAGTGAAAAGGAGCGATTATCGTCTGTCCCTATCACTGTGCCACTATTTTTTGCAAGGGTCTATGCATAAGGGTCCACGTGGCTTTGTTATTGTTCGAGGGATGCCAGGGCTAAGAGGCAAGGAGGGTATATTACCCAAAATGTTGGGGTCGCAAAATATTATTGTAAGATAATTCATTTTGGAGATATCGCAGCTTTAATAATAAACCGTCATAACTCAAAATTGACAAAAATTGAGTTAATGTACTAAAACGCAATATTTTCGATAGCTTTACCCGGTCTCTTTCTCGGACCCGTCAAAATAGCGTTAATGAGAGAGATGGCATGAGTTGCTACGTTCAAATCACGCGATTCAAGTTGTGCTAAAGAGGCTAACTTCAATTATGATCCGAGATCCGATACATGAATAGGAAGGATGCTCATGATGAGAGACATTTCGATATATCGCCTTACTGTATAAAAAAATAGTAAAAATTGTTATAGAGTTTGTATTAAAAAAAAGGTAAATTCGAAGTTAACGCGTTTTATGGCAAAATATTTATTGGAACTAAATGATTCATTTCAGATTATTTCGTTTTAACAGTAACAACCGCCGATTTTTTTGATTTATGCCATTATATTAATCATATTTAAAAAAATATTTTATCATAAAACGGCATATTTCGGCAAGGGTTTTTTCTAAGCTCAATTTATTATATTTATCACACTGATTTCGTTTTAGTTTGAACGTAATATCCAAGTAGACACTATGAACAACGCAATTAATATAATACTTTAACACATTAACACAATGTAGTAACAAATACAATAAATTTACCAATTTCTCAAACTTTAAACTCGATTTCCCAAAATTCACGTTTTTTGAGTTATGACGGTTTATTTTTAAAGCTGCGATATATCCTTGCGGATAATGACTCAAAATCCGATCTGACATAAACTTACTGTTCAATAAAATGTACGGAACCCGCCAGCACGGAGCCGACTGGACAACTCAAGCCTTTGCTGAAGCACGCCGATACGCTATCGCAGTGTTTGACGATCTCTTTCACGGGTATATTCAGGTAAGCTAGACAAGGACAGGTATTGGGTTAAACATGTTGGAAGATCAACAAACTTAGGGCTAAGAATTGTATTGAATACACAACCCTATACAGGTAAGGGCTTGTCCATTAATCACGTCATACTGTATAGGGGGAGGGGGGTCAAGAAAAAATCACCAATTATCACCATAGGGGGGGGGGGTCATCGGACAAATCACGTGTAATTTTTTTTCACTCTCTGCTGAACAGCATACTTTTTTTAAAACATAGCCAGATGTCAAATCCTGAACTGAGTTTTAAAACTTCGCGGACATTTACATCGTAGTTGGCAAGAAAGTTTTTTCCCATCATGTGTGCAATAAAGTACGTAAATTGAAATGTTATTAAAAGGACTACTTAAGTTGGCAAAAAAAATACGTCATATTGGCTAGGGGGGGGGGGGGGTCCTGAAAATATCACCGAGTATCACCCATGGGGGATGGGGGGGTCTAAAATAGGCCAAAATCGTATGACATGATTAATGGACAAGCCCTAATGTAGGTACAGATAACCAATTGAAACCCTAGGCCGGGAATCATGCTAAAGTGACGCTATAACTCAAATTCTCAGTAATTTCGTATCGTCGGGGATAATGCAATATACAGCGTAACTAACAAGTTCAATTAGGCTCAATTTAGTGTCAATTGTTTGATATTTGAACTCTATTTGTTTTGGTAGTTACGCGGTATCCCTGACGGTATATTACCTGTCTTTTTGACAAGGCTCTAGAGTTCCATTTGTACTTATCACAGTGTACTTATTCACTTTGTTAAAATTGTATACATTAAATGTTATTCAATTAGGATAGAGAAGACATGCATAGAGATTACAGATATCTCCGAGAAACGATTTTTTTTAATCTCTCTTTGAGATGGATCTTGGAGAAATCTGTTGAAGTCGGTTATATTTTTGTTATTTGGGTAAATATTATTTATCGTCGTTAATATTCATTATGTTTTAAGACTTACCAGCAGCATTGAAGACACGAGCTCCGTCCATATGTATAGGTAAGGAATGCCTCTTGCAGATGGTAGACAACTCTTCAAGCCATTTCATAGGAAGGGCCTGGAATTACCACATTCACAATCAGATGGGCATTTCTCCGAGCGTTTCAACCGCTGTGACGTCGGTTGCAGCCATATAACAACAATCCTGTGAGAGATGTAAGAACTTTTGGATATATTGGTAGACGTAGTTGACAACTACCAAGATAAAAAAAAAGAGATACCCACGGAAATCGAGTAATAATGTTGCCACCGAAGTTATGGCCACGGCGGTTGAAACGATCGGAGAAATGCCCAGATACAAATTATTTGTTGCATATAATATTACATCTATCATTAGCAGCCTATCTCAGTCCACTGCTGGGCATAGGCCTCTCTAAGTACCTATAGACGTACGCAGGGCAAACGGATTGCCGAACGCAGTGATGTATCCCCAATGATGATGTTACTGCCCATAATCAATGTTCAATAAATAAATAGCCAGAGACACATCAACCCGTTAGTCGACTCTTAAGACACCCACGGGAAGAGTTGGGGTGGTGACAGATGTATTCTTAATGCCATACTTACAGGAAGGGTAGGCCTCCCAACCTCCCATAAGGTGGACTGATGACCGGGTGAAGGCCCCAGGATTCTTAGCCAAGTTGCCAATCGCTAGCGCGTAATCGTCAATCGCAGCTAACTGTCTTTGTCGCTCTAATATGAAAGAGTGACAGAGAGGGAAAACTACGATACGCTACTAAGCGCTAGCGCTTGGCAACTTGGCTAAGCATACAGGACTCCCCTGGATGGGAGTTGCGCAGGACTGGTCATTGTGGCAATCATTGGGGAGGCCTATGCTCAGCAGTGGACGTCTTTCGGCTGATATGATGATGATGATGATAAGGTACCTATATACTTAGGCCATTAAGGAATTGTATAATAACTTCATTCATTACATAACTAGCATCTCACTCGCACTAGTGACATTGAAATGAAATAAATGTGAGACCAATACAATTGATACTTATGCCTAAAAGCCGCTTCAACAATCCCCGAATAAAATATCTGATAGATGATTTATCAGATAAATGTTAGTAGTATTTTTCTATTATAATTCTTAAAAGATAGTGATAAATATCATCATCATCATCATATCAGCTGTGAGTCGTCCATTGCTGAATACAAGCTCCTTCAAAGGTTGCCACAATGACCGGTCTTGCCACCTGCATCTAGCGGACTACTGCGACTCACCAGGTCATCAGTCCATCTTATGGGAGGCCTACTCTTCTGGTTCGTCACTCGAGAACCTTTCCGCCCCAACTGCAATCGGTTCTAAGTGCAATGTGCTCCGACCACTTATAATAATGATTAAATATTTCCAGTACCTACTTATTGCCAACCCAAAGCGGGTTTTATCTTGATTTATAACCTTTGTACTGTAAATATTTGCCTATCGGTGATAATTGGTCCGAAATACCTACGTTGACGCGCCTAGAAATATGTACAGTCGCCTTTAGATATATCGAAGTGGCCAGGTAGCTTACTAACATCTCAGCAGGCCTCCATTGTCATGACTATACCTACATATATTTCTAGCAGGAACGAGAGATTGACAAAATTAAACATTGACATGATTGTTATCGATAAGTCTTGTAGTAGTCGATAAATAAATTTAATTAATAAATAATTCGCAGTAACTTACAAACCATATTCAAAACGATACATTATTTTTCTTATACCTTGTATTTTGTACCCATTAAAAGAACAGAGACTAATAAGAAACACTCTAACGCTATAGGCCATAATTCAAATGAAGTATTAGTATTTAAAAATAAAGCGTAGATGAGTCCTGTATTTCTTGGCTATCTGATTTACGAAGTTAGCATCTTTATGAGAATAGGGTGTACTCATCGATAACAGTTATGTCGATGTTTGATTTAGTCAATCTCTCGTTCCTGCTAGAAAAATATCTAGGTATAGACATGACGTTAGAGTGTATGTTCAGATATTAATGAGCACCTCGCCCGCTTCGATACATCTAACGGCGAGTACACATATTCCTAAGTACCAGTACAGTCAAAGGCAAAATAAGGCGTATACAGGGTGAAACGTAACGACCACTGATGTCATATACCATAGATCAAGCAAACGTATCTACTTAGCGTGTCAAATGAACTCAGTGAAATCCACTGAGTTGTCCGTCTTTAATCGCAGCTTGCAGCTTTCGGGCGTCAAAT